>JARJDV010001797.1:0-26999 GCA_030264675.1 Anaulacaspis nigra
AATTTTATTCAAAAATAAAGAAATAGTTTTAGTCCGGGCAAAGCCGGATGAGTACGCTGGTTCATTAAATATATAAAACACGTATGTGTTCCAGGATTACGATTTGAATCTGGTAAAATGTATTTTGTTTGTTTGTCACCAGTGCTCAATTATTAGATTACTTTTAAAGTAGGGAATGTGTATTTTACATGAATTGGTTATAACGTTAGTTAACCAAATTACCCAAAGAACCATATTCATATAACGGCCACATGGCTTTCATATAGATTTTGCTGCGGGATTGAACGGTATTGAGAGAAGTGATGCCATAAAAGAATTTCCACAATTTTTGTGGATACAAACTTATCCTCATATTCATGATGAAAATGGGTTATCACATATCTAAATGAAGATACTTGTTAGAAAAGTCAACTTTTGTTATACTTTCCACTATATTCTTGAAGGAATACAAAGTAAAAATTACTTGGGAACAACCCTGTTACGATTTTGAACTCACTATTATATTTCATGCTTCTTGGCAAGTCAAATGTCTCTTAGGGTTATTAAAGGTAACAAATGACTATAAGTTTGTATTATATTTTTTTGAATACGTCTATCAAAAAGCTGAAACGTGCAATTGGCAACATTTTGTATTGATTAAACATGAGATAAATCTAATAAGATATTATCTGTAAATTATCTATTTAACGTTATTAATAGAAAATATACGTATTCTAAAGTCATACTTCAGATAAATGCAATTTTTCTACATTTTCATAGCGTATATAAACTAAGTGAAACATGATACTATCAAATTGTGCCCAAGTAATCGTGTGCAATATGAACAACCTCATTATTTTTGCTTCACTATGTCTTCTTGCTGAGGTAATAGCTGTTATTATGTTTCCACCTAGTTTAAATAATTGCATAACTTTTCAGACAACATCAGCAAAAGTCATTACTATCGGCGTAGTAACTAAAAATGCCGAAGATACATTAACTGCAGCAATTAGTCAATTGGAAGTTGATATCAAAGATGTTTTGGGCATGCATCTGCAAACGTATGGTGAGCTGAAGAAGACTGAAGAAAAGTCGGAATCACAAATTGCTGATGGCAAACGTGCAATACTCGAACATTATAAAAAAATTCAAGGGTTCGTTGATGAAATAAAACAACAACATTCTGGGCAATCAATCGATGCATGCGTTCAATCACTGCAAAAAGCATTGATTAACGACATGTTGGCTGGTCAAATGCAAGTTGGGGAAGAACTATCCAGTTTTAACTCTGAACACTATAAAGCCTGGGTTGAATTGAAAGAGCATTTGCGTGATGTTGAAAATTCTATTACAGGTTTCCATGTGGCCTCATGGCTCTGCAATGAGAATGACGAGGCTTGTTTTAATTCTGTATTAAAAGATGTCGAAAAAGCAAGCAATTACATTAATGGTGAACTTAAACAGCGCGTTGGTAGTCAGTTGCAAGCCGTTTCAGTCGCTGGACACTTTCTTGAAAAGGCGTTAAATCAAACAAAATCTGATTTGCTATCTTCCATGAATACTCTCGTTGAAGAGTTTAAATCTTGTGTTGAGCAGCAATAGATTGAAAAGAGCCAGATATTTTTACTATGTTATATAATGAATCGTTTAAAGAATCATTTATATCTTGGACAAAAATAAAATTTCGTGTTTTCTAATTCAATTTGAACCATTTGCAATACCAGAATAGATGAATAATAGAATAAGTACGTGTACTTAAAATATATTTTTAATGAAAATATAATATATATTTAGAAATAATCAAACACAAACAAGATTTGAAGTTTTACACATCTGGATGTGCTTGCTTATCAGCCATCCTAAGGGAGACGTAGGTGTTCAATTGCTTCATCTTCAGTTTACTCCAAATGACGTAGTTACTTAAACCTACCATTTGCGCAGCATTCAATGCAGCAGTTTCTGGGTAAATAACTGTTGAACAGCCCAAACCTGATGGGACATTTAAACTGCTCCAAATGTCCTTATCGACATTGTCGGCTTTCACTGGGGGACAGTTAATGACGGGCAACGCAGAATTACCACTAATAACTGGACCTAATCCGTTTGACCTACCAGCGACGGCGATAAATATTACTTTCAAAGGTAGTGATTCGTAGTATTTAATCATGCTCATCGTATCCTTAGTGCCCTTGTGCGCAGATGTTACTCTAACTTCAGCGTTCAAGCCCAAATCATGGCAGTGATTTTGAATCTTCTTGCAATACTCCATATCCGTAGGGCTGCCCATTACAATCGCTACTAAATGATCGTCCTTGGGTGTTAAATGGTCCAATTGTTCAGATACCCATTCAAAATTACGCTTGACTGTATCCAGATCACTACTGGTAACATTCTTCAGATTCCTATACACTTGTTTGTCGACCATTAGACGCTTATCACCGGATGGCCAAAGACGCCACGAATCTGAATCAATAATATCAGCAAGTACAAGTTCTCCGGACTCATCAACGCCGAATTCGATCTTCATATCAATAAGCGCACAATTGCGCGTGGCCCACGCCTTTTCCAGAATCTCGAAAACCATGATACTGGTCTGTTGAAGGATATCCACTTCAGCTTCACCGATGCGTCTACCATTGAATACCCAATTGGCAGAAATGATCTGCTCTGCGGACCATTGTGGATCATCATTGGCATCATCCTTAAAGAACATTTCGTGTTTAGGAGGACTGAAGCGGTATCCTTCGGGAACGCCAACGTTGCGCTTCAAAAAAGAGCCGGTAGCGAGACGGCGGGTGACCCATTCAATTGGAATCATTTGACATTTCTTTGCAACAAATGCTCCCTCAGAGGCCAATTTTACGAAAGCGGTTTTCATGCCTACCAAATAAAATGCATTATGATAAAACGTTATAACCCGCAAGATATGTGCGTTATTACAATTATGCAATTGATTGTATCAATTATAAACACTACGCATGGACAACAAAATGACCCCTGCGCAGTCAAGGCCATCACTAAGCCCACTTGTTTATCACAGCACTATCTTAATTTATCTTAGAGATAGATATTGTGTATTACAGTAAACAAAAAAATAACAATTACATTTCTCAAAAACAACTTGTAAACTAACAACTAGGTTTTTAAATCATTAAATTGTATTAATAAATGGAATATAACTTACCAACTGCATTAAGTGTCTCAAAAACCTTAGCATTTGTCTTATTGGAAATTGCTGCTTTACCAGCTAATTCATGGCACTTAACACCATTCATTGCTGTAATCACATCCTTAGAGACAAGCATACAGTGGCCGGGTGAGGAAGGCAGATCATAAACTTGTTTTGTCTTCCCTTCAATGAGCATTTTGCCCAATTTGTAACCACCAACTGAAAACAACAAATTAATTCATAATTAGAATATTTAATATGTAACACAAGACACAAATTTGGGTACCTTCTGTAGCCATTGTTATCAACCTAATGTCTTCACGCACACGGAATACTAGCAACCTGTTACAGGCTCAGATGAAGAGTAAGCGAAGCGCGCCTACTGAAACAGGCTTTTATCCAGCGGACTTGACAGAATCTTCGCTGCGATAGCGTTGGATAGCGTTCAGCTAATACCGGTTGGAGGTGGGAGAAACACGTGGTCGTTTAAATAATACCCGCCAGTTTGCAACAAGTTCAAATCGCGCAGCTCTAAGCACAGCCGACATCTTTGCGCTGCTGCTGATGAAAAATAAATAGTACCCAATTAATTAATAATCGCCTCACTTGCTCAGAGGAACTCAGTGCAAAATATTAGTGCAATAACATATTGTTACGACGTCAACAGTGAACGTAAGTAAATTCTACAATCAACTTCTTCCCTCATCACTTACGTATTAGCGCGCAACTTGTTTGCCTCCAGCAACAAACGCATAACAAACTTTTCCAAAATAAGATAACACTTGCCCTTTGCGTTTAGTAGCGTAATTACATTAAGATTTCATCATGTTTGTGCGTTTGTTGTTTATCTCGAATCATTTATTACATTAGAAAAATCGCCTTATTGCGAGGCGGTTCACTGCGAAATCAATCGGTGAGCTTGTTAGGGGGTTATCGTGAAACGTTGTCAAGAAAAGAGTTTAAATGATATATTACGTACGCAAATTAGCTCAAAGCAATGCTTACATCTCCAAATTTTGTAGCCACAATCGCAAAAGTTTCCTACATTCAAGCAAACATTAATTCATCAGTGCGTATTTGAACAGAAGCAACTTATTTTTCTTTCCTATTTATACAGCCCTGCTGCATTCAAAAATAGTTAACGCGTAAACAATGGCCGATTCCAGCGGTCGCTCCTCGACAACAATGGAAAAGTACGAACTGAAGGGTAAACGTCTTGGACGTGGTGAAGTTGAATCCGGCCTAACGCACGAGTGCGGCGTCTTCGGCGCAATTGGCACCGGTGACTGGCCCACTAACTTGGAAATATCACAGATCATTTGCTGGGGACTCGTTGCATTGCAGCACAGGTAAGATCATAAGCAATAATCGCAAAACCTAGATCTTCATCATTAGTAAATTGGGTACAATAAATCTAAAACAAAATGAATATCAATGCAAAAATGAATAAAAACTTTAACCCCAAGTCATCATATATAAGCGCTGCTTAAACGTATTCGATTGATTGCGTTTGCGTTCCAAGCCAACCTGAAATTATGTTAATTTATTATGGAACTGTTTCACACACTAATTGGTAGTCAATCAAAATGTGCCCGCAAGCATATTTTTTATTGATAGTCGCATTTTCTTCATAGTCAGCAAGACGAGGTCAAGTTTCATTTTTGCGAATTTGAATCATCATGCAAAAGCAATAGTTTAAAACTCAAATAAACAAAATGTTAATATATCGGGCTACGACTAATTCTATCGTTTTCTACTCAATTCACAGGGGTCAAGAATCCGCTGGTATTGTAACAAGCGAAGGCAATTGTGCGAAGCATTTCAATGTTTATAAGGGAATGGGCATGGTCAGCAATATATTTAACGATGACGCAATTAAAAAACTCACTGGAAACTTAGGAATAGGACACACGCGTTACTCTACAAGCGCCGCTTCCGAGACAATCAACTGCCAACCGTTTGTGGTTCACACCGCGCATGGAGCAATGGCGGTTGCCCACAACGGCGAACTCGTTAATTGTGATGACTTACGGCGTATGGTATTGGAGCGTGGTGTCGGTCTGTCGACACACTCAGACAGTGAGCTTATCACACAAGCCCTATGCTTAAATCCACCAGGTGAATCAGAAGGCGATGGTCCTGATTTTCCTGCTCGTATTCGTCATATGATGGAACTGGCCCCACTTAGCTATTCCTTAGTCATTATGCTCAAAGACAAAATTTACGCAGTAAGAGATCCATACGGCAACAGACCATTATGTCTAGGAAAAATTTTACCTATAAATGAACGTATGTTTTTGTTAGATTTATATCAATTGATTCTAAATGTAAGTAACTTACAGCGTTAGATGGAGAATGTGATGACAGCAGATCCGCTGATGGTTGGGTAGTGTCTTCCGAATCATGTGGTTTTCTCTCAATTGGTGCGCAATATGTACGCGAAGTTTTCCCTGGGGAAATCATTGAAATGTCTAAAGCCGGAATACGTACAATTGATATCATTAATCCTCTTGAAAATAAGGCACAAGCATTCTGTATTTTCGAGTACGTATATTTTGCGCGGGCCGACAGCATCTTCGAGGGTCAGATGGTATACAATGTCCGCATGCAATGCGGACGACAACTTGCCATTGAGAAACCCGTGGAAGCTGATCTTGTGTCAAGTGTACCAGAATCCGGCACAGCCGCCGCGCACGGTTTTTCCCGCCAAACAGGAATTTCTTTCGCAGAAGTCCTTTGCAAGAATCGCTACGTTGGCCGATCCTTCATCCAGCCAAGTAACCGCTTACGTCAACTCGCTGTAAATAAAAAGTTTGGCGCGCTGTCAGGAAACGTAAAAGGAAAGCGCATTATCCTTATCGATGACTCCATCGTTCGGGGTAACACAATTGGACCCATTATTCGCCTCTTACGTAATGCCGGCGCGAGAGAAGTACACGTCAGAATAGCCAGTCCTCCATTACTCTATCCCTGCTATATGGGCATCAACATTCCCACAAGAGAAGAACTAATTGCGAATCGTTTGAATCCTGACGAACTGGCAAAACACGTTGGTACGTAAACCGAAATCTTGATGCGCGACACAGTTACTAACAATCATTTTAATTTTCTCAGGAGCCGATTCTTTGGAATATTTAAGCATTGAAGGCCTTGTAAAAGCCGTACGTAACGATATCAAAACAAAATCAGCGCGAATCGGGCATTGTACCGCATGCCTATCTGGCGAGTACCCAAATGGAGTACCAACACAAATGGATTGGTAACTAGCTACTTGCGTAATTAGTTAGAAATTTATATTCAAATTACGTATTTCCTCATATACATATTCACACACGATCCTCCATAAGCGAATATATTATATCAATCTCAAATAACAATAAAATCAACCTATTATATGTTAACCATTTCTGCACTACTTATCGCGATGCCATTACATCTTCAATTTCATCTATTGATTTTGGGCACTTATCTGAAAGAATTACGGGACCGTCATCGGTTATCAGTACATCGTCTTCAATACGTATTCCAAGTCCATGATATTCTTTTGGTACATTGCTACTTCGCTGAATATAAACACCTTTACAAAATTTCAACAATAAGTTAACTCTTCACATACCCTTTGATAACATACTTACCCGGTTCAACTGTGATAATCATCCCATTTTTTACGGGAATGCCTCGTGATATTAGCGCAGTATCATGTACATCCATTCCCAAATAATGAGACACATGATGTGGACAAAATTGATACGCTTGCTAGAATTTATGAGTGTAATTTAGATTTAATCGTCATTATCGTGAATTACCCTAATGGTAGTCTCAATGCTTATGGACTTGTTGCATACTCCAATCTCCTGTAAAGCCCTTCCAAGGCTAAGACACATTTCCTCAAATAGTTTATCAAGCGTACATGACGTATTTAACTTGTCAATAATATGTTTCTGTACGCCCAAAACGACTTCATAAAGTGTCTTTTGTGCCTGTGAAAAAGTGCCATTAACTGGCCAAACTCTCGTAATATCCGAACTATATCCGTGGTACTCACAGCCAGCATCCATTAAAACCATTTCACCATCGCGTACCACCTGATTGTTATTGATATAATGAATAATGGTTGCGCGTTCGCCACCGGCCACAACAGGAGGATACGCTAAATATTCAGCGCCGCGCAAGCGACTCTCAAAGTCCATAATCGCAAATAATTCATGCTCGCGAATATCAGGCTTAGATGCTCGCATACATTGTATGAAAGCCTCCGATGCAATGTCACACGATTGTTTCATTAAGTCAATCTCGGCTTTTGATTTAATTAATCGCACTTTGTGTAAAAGACCTTTAGGTGAATCCAAAATTTTTGTTCGACTTGTGCTCAAATAACTCTTGACTGCACTTGCTACCGACTCTTGTATATTTGACGATGAGTCATACCATAATGCGGTCGGCGATTTTGCAAATTCCTTTCCTAAGTAACTAAATAAATCACGCATTGGAAGTGCCTGGTCCACGCCGAACAAGTGGCATGCTTCTGAGGGATCTGTACGTGGGCCGTCCCATATTTCAGAATGTGGGTCGCGTTCGCGCATAAATAACGTAGCTTTATGCTTTGTCTCACCTTTAACGTTTATGACCAAGCAAGTATCTGGTTCCAAACAGCCACTCAAATATAAAAAATCACTATTCTGCCTAAAGACATATGGAATTTTCTCTGACATATATGCTTTGCTTGCTGAAGGAATAACCAACTGAAACCGCACAATTTTGACTTAACACAGTGTAAGCAAAAGAATTTACTTACCACATGTGATTGACAACTAGAATGTCTCTTCTTTGCTGCTTCAAGGACCAGCCTGGACACCTTTTCCCTTCTCGCCCATAATTCATCTGAACTGATATTCGGAAGGACAAACCCTCGGGAGATTAAATGAGGATGCGTGTCTGAAGTTGGCTGACCATAAAGTTTGATTGTTCTGGTCGCGCCTTCATGTAACTGTCCCACTGCACCTTGATGAGTTTTCCGAATTTGCACTGTAATTACAAACCGAACATTATGAGATCACGTACACCAATTCAACCGTATATACTTGAATGTGCACATAATTTTCCACCAAATCTTTGGATAAAAACCATTGTATTAAACCAGGACAATAAATTACTCAACTAAAGGTCAATTTGCATCAACAATAAATGCATAGGTTATGTTAACGAACCGCGACTGGTGGCGGGAAATTTGTATTTTTCAGTGAAATATAGTGAAAAGAAAAAACGAATAATTTTGAGTATTACAGGAAAAATCTGAAATTATAAATAAATTAGGTTACCAGTTAAAACATTTATGACATTTGTTTGAGGGATGTATATTTCCAAATTGTTTTCAATTTTCATTTCAATATATCAAATCATTTTCATACATTGGTGGTTGATTGGTTAACTAGTAGAATTAAATATTAGGTATATTCTCTAATATAGGTATTGTACAAATGTGCACATAGCCTTAAATTTACATCAAATATATATTAGCTTTAACAATGTGATTAAAGACAAATAAATGAATATCTAAATTAGATGTACATTTTTTTGTAAATCCATTTCGCCTGGAAGCTTTGAAACTCACTGATAACTAACTACAAATTGTAAATTGTCAACAGCTAATTGTTTAATAAATAAATATCAATAAGTTACTTTCCAAATTAATATCATCGCAAAATATATATTGGTACTCCTTATAACTTGCAATTATTTCTTTACTTGCGTATTACGTGATTCTATTCATTATATTTAGCAGTTGTTTTTTTTTGTTTTTCTTTTTGGTGTGCTACTTGTTTAATAAAACATAACAAACAGCCCTTGCACGCACACGACTTTAGGTATTAAATTCCGTTTATCCATAGATAGATAGATAATATATATGTTATAACGTGTATATGCATTTTCTTCTTATATATCAGTAATTCATTTAACTATTCTCACTGCCACCGGAACTTGAACTGCTCGTTGATGTTGTCGTACTCGTGCTTGTCGAATCGCTTGAGTTGCCCATTGCACCACTACCCTGCACAGCTTGGAATAGCTGTTGAAGTGCATTAAATGTTCGACCTATAAACGAAAGTTGTTTGTTTTATAATTATTCACACAATCAACAATGGTTTATGATAAAATACCACACATGATATTTAACATTTGATTATCCCTAAACACATAAAACTTGTTTGACTGGTTGTAATGTTGCATAGTAAAATTTAAATCGTACCTCCGGAATTGTCAGGAGCTGTATTTGATGATTGATCGTCGGATCCTAAGTCTTGTCTGCAAATAGGGCATGTGCTATGCAGCTCCAACCATGGTCGAATACATGGTTCATGATATACATGTTGACAAGCCAATTGGCGCACCTTTTCATTCAATTGGAACTCCTCCCAACAAACAGAGCACTTCAATTTGGTGTCAACTTGTTCCTGTGTAACGTCCACCGTCGGTATAGCGTCAATTACTTCTTTGGCTAATGGCGGCGGTCCTAGAATTAAAAAAGTGTTGGAATACCTAGAGAATTATAATCATTCATTTGTACCTGTTGTGTCAATTTGATTCAATAATTGAGTAACTATAGCGTCTAAACCTTCTCGGCCCCAAGCGTAATCCCCAGGATTGAAAATCAGCTGCATGTTGCCATTACCACTTCGCATATTTACGCCTACACCCACTCCAAGATTGACTATAATTTCATGAATCAGATTTTCATACGTTTGTGGTTGCCGCATTCCATCTGTCTGATTTTGTCCATCTTGCCTACAACAATAGAAACCACATGTGTTATATAGAATAGGCTTGTATACATGTATTATCTGATGAAGATGATGTTAATTGATGGTCAAACTAATGCAATCAGGGGCTGTCTCTGAAGCGCATCCATACCTTCCTCTCCTGCTAGGATCCGTGCCATAACGGATCCTATCAGTCGGCCTGACGTCAGGAAGAAAGAAGTTTAAATGCCTTAGATTCAGCATCTAAAAGTTGAATAAAAGTGCATATGAAGGAGGTCATTCTAACATACCCAAATAGTACATCAAACATCTCCTCGTCCGAGTCGGATATGTAGTCCAACGAATACGACGATTCAGCATCCGGCTGCGCCTCCACCTGCTCAACGAAGCCATCGGAGCAGTGTGGACATGTGTACGTCTGAAACGATTGAATACGCATGTGAGTAATTTGAATAAATCAATTGCGCCTTGCACTTACCGCTGAGCAGCTCTCAAACTTGATTCGGCACATGTGGCAATAAAAGCGCTGAAGAACAGGGTTCTCAGCGGCGACGGCGGCTTCGGCCATCCTCACGTCCTCCGTGTTGACACGCTGCTTCGCACTGCGGGCACCCTTAGCGGCGCTTATTATTGAATCTTTGAATACGAACGATGTGCCCCGTCAGCGTTCACACACGATACGAGATGCTAAAGCGTTAATGTTTTATTTGCAAATGGTACACCACAATAGCTGACATGCCACTATCACTCCTGATAAGTTACGCCATTAAATAATATATGTATGCAACATCTAGTAAGCTAACTGTACGAAACGTATATGATGCCTACGATTGTGAATGTAGTGTATTGCTTGATTGATAATGCAAACCTGAATTTAACGCAAGCCGCAAACCAGTCACTGTCATTTGTCACTCAATTCAAATCGACACCAGAGGAGTCCCGAGAACCGAACATTTCTTCCACATTTTCTAACGGGATCACGTAAATTTTACAATGAGAACAACACCATGTAAAAATGCTGTAATTTATTTCGAAATCGTTTGTTTTATTGCGTAATGTTGGCAAGAAAATGTCGATTCAGCGACACCAGCGCCGCATTCTTTTTGTGAATGGTGACTTAATGCAATTACCTGCCTTTGCAAATCTACAATTTGTGTCTTTTTTCCGTCTCTGGTGTCCTGCACATCACACGTGTTTGAAATTGTTTATTAAATCGATACTATTTTAACTGCACTCAAATAAATAACAACACAAATATGCGTATCGAGGCGTGTTATTTTTGTTCGTCGAGGATATATCCCGGCCATGGAATTCAATTTGTGCGCAATGATTGTAAGGTGCGTATTTCTTTCACAATACTATGGTTACAATAACATAACCTGTGCGCATTTGTCAGATTTTCAAATTTTGTCGGTCAAAATGTCATGCAGCTTTCAAAAAGAAGAAGAATCCACGTAAAGTTAAGTGGACTAAAGCCTACCGCAAGACGGTTGGCAAGGAACTACAAGTTGATCCATCGTTTGAGTTTGAGAAACGACGAAACACTCCAGTTAAGTATGATAGGCAAACATGGACCAAGGCAATTGAAGCAATGAAGAAAGTTGAGGCTATCAAACAAAAACGCAGCAATCTGCATATTATGCAGCGATTGCGTAAGGGCCGCGAGTTAGAAAATGAGCGTGACATTAAGGAGGTACAAAGGGATCTATCACTTATTAAATCACCTGCAGCAGGCCTTAAAGAGAGACAAATAGATGAAGCAGAAATGCAACCTGAAAGTGATGATGAAGGAATGCTGGTTGAAGACTGTGGAGAAGTTACACTATAATAAAATTGAAAAATGTCTTATAATTACACATGCAAATATTTTGTTATAAAAATTCTAACATGGGCTGTTTTCTGTATGTATTAAGTTAATTATAAGTTAACAATCTGAAACAAGTAAGGAGCAATCAAAAAATGGCACCTCAACAAAATTTTCTGCTGCAACTCACCCATGTACTTGGACAAAGCAGTCATTATTACAAATCCTAATGTAACACAGAGGAATTGTGCAAATCCCGCATATCGTTTTGTGTTTGATTTGTGCCACTGTGCTCGTTCTCGTGGTAGTACTTCAGAAACGCTGACGTAAAGCAGAGTTCCGCCAGCTAAACCCTGTAAAAGTTTCGTTATACTATCATAATAAAAAAAGTTAAAAACACTTGACTAAATTGCCCATGAATAAAGAAACACTTATGATTGATTATTGATTAAGCAATAATACTCAATTAAATTGATTGCAATCGGTAAGATTATTTTAAATTTCCGTAATTAAACGCTAGAAAATATCTTACCTGCAATATTGGCATTAAATATATTTCGACATTTTTCGGAATATCACTAAATATCATGCCTAATCCAATACCTAATGGCGAGCCCATGGAAAACACGATAATTGAAATAAAATGCCGCAAGACCGTATTTTCTGCAGCCAGTTCTACTCCCAAACAGAACCCAACAACCAGTTTGTGGGATGCAATTGCTCCAAAAAGTAGTAATACCTATGTGAACAAACGTGTGTAAGGGTTCCATGAGAATTCCACTAAAACCACTCACTTTTGATGAGGATGTTTCTAATCCAACGGCAAGTCCTTCGAGAACCGCATGAACAGATAATGCAAACAGCAAACCTAAGGAACCCACGGAATTGTTTTGGCATGGTTCATTATGCCCTATATGACACAACTGGGACGCAGGCCGCTCATTGTCATACCTGATAAAGTTGGGATTGTAAGGTAGTTGTTGATGAAGAAGTGGCCGAGACTCAGCAGTATCATATACCCGATGTTGTGTGGGTGCTGCAGGCGAATGATGATGATTATTTTGATTTGTGTTATGTAAATGACCATGACGCGGGAACAAGTAATGTACAATTTCGTCCAAAATATAAAGTGTAAAGAACCCGCAGGCGAATAAAACTTCCGCATACTCCTTGTACTTTGGCATATTTTCCCGAATTTCGGGTAACATGTGCACTACACTGGTGCTAAGTAGTACGCCGCCTCCAAAGCAGAGCATTCCAGAGAGGAGGAGCGGATGTCTATTGCGTCCGTAACTCGAGAACCATGCTGGGAGTAGACCCACCAGCATGCTACCGATGGTCAGCGTGATAATAGCTGTGATCTTTGCCTCCATCAATTCCATTGTACCGTTTTGTGGTAACCCACGTTTGGTTATTGACAATTGTTGCGCGCGCACTTGTGACTAAATCTTGGCCTATTCACTTATATTCACGGACACTACGTACTGCTTAGCATACAAAATGAGGAATGATTCACATTTGTTATTGTTGACCACGCGCGCGTTTGAACAGAACGCAATCGACCAGCGTTTAATGAGTTCACGGCACGAATCAGATTATTCGAAATACTTAGAGCAGTGATATCGTTCATGCTATCGCAAATGATTTAAGTGTGTTATGATATAAATTTATATTGTTTGCACAGAACGAGCCCACATTAAATATATGCTTATATTTACTTAATTTTCAAATGTAGAGTTAAATTATTCATTGGAATCAATGTCCGCAAATATGCATTTCTTATCATCCGACTCTAAAACTTCCACCATAATTCATGCAAAGATATTACTATTGTGTAGTTGATAATTATCACATTTATTTAGTAAGTAGTTACATATAGTTGTTTGGTATACAGGAATAAAACGTAAAAAGGGCAAACAAATTTAAATAGGAACAGTTGTTTTTAAGTTAGAATGAAATATGTTAACAAAAGCAGCAATTTAAATAATCAACATTAAATATATTAAATGATAAACAAATAAAACTTGATTTCTCGAAAAGTTCGACTTCTAAGTTTAAGAGTGTAATTATTGCGATCGATAGATCGTCGGTTCGGAAGATTCTTCGTAACTCAAATTTATAATCAGCATGTTGCTTGAAAGAAACAATGCAATTATTCTGAAGCAGTCTTATAATATCCTGCTGTATTGGTATATCCACAGCATTTATGTTGGAAACGTTTGCGATATGTCCAAGTAAGTACAAGTGAAGCGAATAGAATAATTATGCCTATCAGCAAAGCTATAAAAACAAAATAATTAAAAGAATTTATAAAATATACTTGGTATCCAATTTACCAGCAAAATTAAAGTACGTTTTCGTTTCATTTAAGATGACACTCTGTGTATACAAATGGCATGTGCTGTTATCTTGAATGATGAATTGAGTTTTGCAATCTGTATTTTCTTCGACAAACATCTTTGGTTCAGAAGCGCAATAAAGTCGCACTCTAACTACATGATAATCTGAAATTAATAAATAATATTAAGCCACACAAACATGACCAACTGAACTTTTGATTTACTTACTATTAAGACACGCAGGGCCTACAAAATGCAACTCAATCATTTTTTCCTCTGCATTTAGAACCACGTTCGGGCAAACATCAAGGGATCCGATTGTTATATTATTTTTACAAATAAAGCCTGCACACTTTCCATTAATCAAGAACACATCGCTTGAGTTTTGTATGCGGGTTTCATGTAGAGATTTTAATTGAAGCTCATTTCCATTACGTATTATTTTGCATTGGCTTTCAGATTCACGTAAAGATTCCGCTTCAATTGTTGAGGTATACTCAAGTTCACGAAGAGCCATACAGTCATGTGTTTTAGAACATACCTCGGAGGATTTAAGTGCTATCACAGCTTCGCAATTATTGATAGCAGAACCTGCAATATGGTCATTGTTGTTTGAAACGTGGTCACAGACAAAATTTAAACGAATAGACTGTAAGGTGCGATTTGAAGCATCACAAGATGCATTTGGCAAACGATAAATAATCGTATAATTGCAATCTATGCCCACTGTTAATTCAGAATTTAAAGGAATTTCATCGGCTGCATTTGCATCTCGTAACGAGCTGCGGCACATTGAAAATGTATAGTTTGTGTTTTGATGCAAGATATTAATCTCTTGAAATATACTTTTTCGGAAATCGAAAAGATTTTCTTTCGTATTTGAACTACGGACAATACAATCGGACGCTCTATGACGTCGGCTAAAGCATGCCTGAGGCACACTCCATTGAAAATCGGTACGGCATGCAGTTTCGTTCAATAACTTAAGTGGCTCCTGTAATAAATATAAATAAGTAATTTGCTTGAATTCAAAATGGAAAGCAATAATATACCTTTGTATGGGAGCAACCAAAATGAATGAATATTTCAAATACTTTTGAAGCCGACTCCACACAGTAACCACCCGTATATCGAATAAACAAATCTTCATCTTTAATTTGTGGATTGGTGATCTTGCTGAATGTGATGAACCTTGAACAAACATACGAATAAAACAATCGGAACAGCATCTAGCTAAGTTTAAGTACCTCTTCTTCTTATTAACTTCGTTCAGTTTTTCAATACACGCTCCTGCCAGATTGCAAAAGTAATTGTTTTTGTTTACAGCTAATGGCCGGCATATATTAATATAGTACTTTAAGTTATTCTGTCCGATAAACTCCTGGGGTTGATTGGTGATCAACGAGGATAACGAAATTTCTCGGCCAAGTACAAACACTGAACACGATAAAGTTCTAGTACGTTTGATCTGTTTCTGAATTGTTCCAAAGCTAAAAGATGCATCATCCGCAATATCTTTGGGGCATGCATGCATTGTTTCCCAATTAATATTCATTGTGCAATTGATCATCGACGAAATAATGGGCCCGGTTTCATTGGTAGAACATAAAAAACGAATTTTCGTATTCAAGTACTGGCTTGCATTATGTGGACACTGAGATCCGTGAGAATATTCTAGCGTGATATCGTCTCCATCAAACTGTAGCTTATGACTCAACGCCCCGTAACTTAAGTATTTACTGCCAAGCTGATAACATGCTTGTGAATGCAATTCTAAAACAATAAGATCACACTTAAAATAAGAACAAATATTTTCAATCAATATAAGAGTACCGGTGCAGAGTTTCTGAGAAGGCTGTAGCAGCAGTTTTCCACAAACATTTATCAGCACATTTCCTCTACTCAAGTTTCTTGCCGGCCATCCACTGTGTTTATTTAACATGCTCAAATCGTAAACATATCGTTGCAAATCTTCGAACTGCAATCATAACAAAAATTACGAATTTATATAAGCATTACCAGGAATTGAGTACTTCGCAGTCCAATGGCACTTTAACACATCCGAACTTGGAGTCAACTGAATACTTATATCTAGCGGCCAATTTACGAGGATTATCAAAAGTAGCAGTCCAATTGCAATTCACAGTCACTTCACTCTTGAGCTTGCCTGAAACGCCCAAGCGTGAACGAAAGAATATAAATACTAGAGAATTCCATCTTACCTTGTGTTTTCCGTCCACGTAACATAAGTACATTCGTTCGATCATCATAAACTACATGTTGAGATTCAGCAACTGTAAATATGTTGCCTCCTTCAGATATCTCACAAATAGAAGCAGTAGGCGAGTGACACGAAGGTGCCGGCCGACAAGCTGCCAATGCGACGCGGTCTGTGGCTCTTTCGATAAAAACTTCGGGGGCGGCTTGCAAAGGGCTCATGTCCAGCACGAAGCCATTATACGCAAACGCATAACCACGCACTTGTACAGAAGGATGAGGAACTGCAATTTCCATACTGCACTCATCACTGAACTGGACTTCATTTGTAGTCTGACGAAAATGAATAATAATAACAACTATACTCGCCAAGCAGATTGTAAATACTTACAATTGTTTTTTTGAGGTAGATTTTAAATGAGTACAATCCATCAGAACATTGTCGCTGTTTAGTAGTGGCTTCAAGGACTGTTATATTAGATTGCGTTGAATTTTCATACTCCAAATACGCTTCAAAATTAACTGCCGCATTTCGGATATAAGTTGCACCGTTCTTTCGTTTTATGCATGCTCTTGATTGCAAGTCACACGCGCTATCAATACGACCAAGACCTTTACAAACATTAATAACTACATCATGACGACGGTTACTGATTTGTAGAACTTGTCTGCAAGTGAAAGATAATTATTGCGCATTGCATAAGTCTTATTCGTAATTATGCAAATTTAATAGAATAGTTAGTGCTTACGATGCTAAGCGAAGAACTTCTGTTGAATTTTTAACAACGTAGGCGCAGGTTTCTTCAAAAATATGTTGTTGCAGAGTTACGCTGTATAACGTCAGTAATATCAATAGTAAAAACGGATATTTAATTTCCATTTTAATAAATATTTCGTTGGGATGTGCTACAACACTGCACAGTTACGATCAGCCGCGCATCACGCAATCATTGAAGATCTAACCTGACTGAAAGTGTAATTCCATGGCTTTGCCAAGTGTTAACGCACGCGCGGCCACGAACATAAATAAACGAGGGAAGTACCATGCATAAGCTAAAATATAGATTGCTTTAACCCTTTGCACTCCGTTATCGCCGGACTTGCGACATTGGCATGGTAAGCATAGCACACCGCTGTCGCCTAACCGGGTGATCAAGTGGGGAAAACCAGGTGTGGAGGGTAAAGCACTAAGAATAGAATAAGATTAGATAACTAAGTCACTAACTATTCATGGAAGGGGTATGTGTGAATAAAAAGGCGCGGAACTGCAGCTGCTGCAGACTCGACTTGCTTGAAAAACGCGCGGAGTGCAAAGGGTTAAAAACCGCGTAAGGTGCGATTTGATGCATCGTTCGCACAATGGATACTCATATATTTTTATAAAATCTACTCTTGCTAAAAAATAGCTGAAGCACTAAGTGCTGCAAAATAAACTGTGAAAATCATTAAACTCAACTGTTTCTTGTCCACAAGCAATTTTTTAACTCTTTGCACTTGCCGGTCTTGCGACATCGGCATGGAAAGCATAACCAAGCAAAGCTCGGTTCTGTGCACAAAATTCTGCGGTCTTGATTATAACCCAATTTTGTAAATTACTTTATTTACTTACCTAATTGTATTAATTTACATTCAGCAACATAAATCATGAATCACTAACATTGTTAAACAATATTTACATTTCAAAGTAAGTACATATTGTCCAACGCAGAACACACTAGAAAAGTGACAAGGCAGCACATAATTTGAAAACAGCACCACTGCGTGGCGCAGAACATAGTTGTTCATGATCTCATGAATTCTCAAACACTTCACAAGCGTGCATTTTAAAATTACGGAAAAGCCTAAAAATCCGCATTTGCCTCGTCAATTTTAACTCATAATGCAGAACTATTAAAATCTAAAAAAAACTATATCTTCACTTTATGCAACAAAAACTTTTCCCTCAAACAGATTGAAACTTAAGATGCCTTAAAAACGTTCAAACTAATGTCCCATGCTTAAGGAATTTCTGAAAGTCATAGTCAACAAAATAATAGACAGTTAGATTTTACAATATATTATCCAACAATAATGACAATTAAGAAATATATTAACTAAATCACTAATTCATGTGCTCATAAAATATTTATATTCTTAATACTCTTGTGTGGTGTCTGTGGACGTCATTTGGTTTAAAAATAAGTAATGTAAAGTGTCAATTATTTACAACTTGCTCCTGGGATGCACTTGGTTTGAAAGTACATGTTGGTATTGCAAAATATTGATAATAACACACATAAGCTATTACACTGCCTATTACACCACCACAAGCCACATCTGCAATGAAGTAAATAATTATTATCAATGAAATATTAATATTATCCGTGTTTTACCTTGCCAATGATGATGGTAATCACAAGTACGACTCACAGCCACTCCTGTAGCAACGATCAACGGTGATATACAGAGAAGTAAACGCCAAGCACAACCACGATGAGCATCAAATATTTTTAAGCGCTGTGAGGTGTATAGACTAACAAAGACCATACTTGTGAATGCAAATGAGGCATGTCCACTAGGAAAACTTTTCCTACCCTCCAGAACGGCTTTTCGATCCCCCGTGCATGCCATCTTTTCATTACCAACACCGTCGGGAAAACAACGGTAAAAAAAGTCGGGTCGCGGTCGTCCTACAATTACTTTTAAGAGTACAGTAATAAACCCATTAAGCCCCAATAAGAGGGTTAAGCTTAATATGCCGCGACAACAACGAGGCCAGTTTCTTGTTCTTGCATAATCAAGCAGTAAAATAGTCATTGGAAAAACTATTGATATCATCCATAAAAGACTTGGTGGCACATACTGAAAACCTGTATGGGGGTATTGATACATCCACATCTCTTCGGCGAGTATCACACGATGGAATGGTGTCACAAGTTCGGTCAATCTATAGATCAATTGATCAACTACAATACATCATTAAAGAACTTTGATAAGCTTACATAAATGCGGCCCATAAAAGTATGCGAAAGATGATTTCCCCAAATAATGGGCTGTCTCTCTTCCGAATCTCCATATCTAGCGCTCTCAATTAACATAAAAGTCGAAATAAATTTACACTTAGAATAAATCACAGTCAAAAAGGAGGAATAACATATTCAAATTTATAACAACACTTGAAATTTAGAGGTTCTTGTAAATTTGTCACAATAGAGTAATGTAATGGATGTCGAAGCATGCTATTCCGACAAACACAGCGCCAATAGTATTTGATTTTCATACTACTGCTTTCCTATAAGATTCATATCGGGTACCAAAGCATAAAGAGGTCGTTTGTAAATACGAGTTGAAAATTATAAGTAACTGCATTCATACTACATTGTTTTTAGCGTGTTTTAGTTACAAAAAATTCGTGATTAACAAGGATCAGAAAATATTAATTATAATTGCGTAAACTTGAATTCGCCTATAACACGTCACTGGGTAAGTAATTTGTAAAAATAATACTAACACGTAATGCAGCTACATTATGCAATAAATAATGATTCACATTAACTGTGATTAGGTTAGAACAGCAACAAAATGTTAGAAATCACTTGCAATGATCGTCTTGGCAAGAAGGTACGAGTGAAATGCAATCCTGATGATACAGTCGCGGACTTGAAAAAACTCATAGCTCTTCAAACTGGTACCAAGTGGGATAAGATAGTTCTTAAGAAGTGGTACACCACATTCAAGGATCACATACAATTACAGGATTGTATCCTTTTCCAAACAATCACAAATATTATTATGAAAATTACAATGTTATATTTACCTTAATAACTTTTAGATGAAATCCACGACGGTATGAATTTGGAACTATACTATCAATAGAAACTTAGTTTAGGTAATTTAAATAATTGTAATTCGTATTAATTTTCTGTTACTTAATTTCATTAAAGCTACAACCATGTAATTTGTGATTGTTTATTGCTTTAACAATTTGAATAGTTAATTGGGATAAAATTTATCAACTTACATACTTCTTAATAAACGCTAACGTAGTAGAAAACTTGAATAAATCCACTCTTTGTTCCAGAAAAACACAAACTGTTAATATCTATCCAATGACATATTGCAAATTCATCTTCCAAAGATAACAACTATTGATTACTTATAGTGAATAAATTGATGCGTTTGCAGTGTTTGTACTACCTTATCAACTAAATCCTAAAAGCAAACATTTAATCATTAATTGTTTGCCTTGGCTATTGCGAATCCAGGAGAAAAGACACTTCTAAGATCAATTATCTCCATAAGTAATTGATGCGTCCTATTTAAGTAGGCTCTACTGAAAAATGGCAAGAAGTAGCATTAAAATTTTTAAGAACATTGGCCATCATATGACTGCTATAAACAATTTGTTCATCTTTGGCTATTAAATATTTGAACGAGCACTCGCAAACAAAACAGGATAATAAAACTCTTTCTACAAAGGACGAACGCACAAATAACATTAAAATATTCTTGCAATTGCAAAACAAACGTCCACACTAAACAAATATGTCGAATAAAAGGAGTTAGTGCGGACGTTTGAATTTGCCGTCAGCCATATATCTTGTGTGCGTTGGCGTCGAATTAGCACTCGACGTATTCTCTTCCTGTAGTTGACGGTTGTTAAGAAAATCGCGAATGTGCTGTACAATTAAATCGATCGCCACTGAAACAGCAAAAACATCACAATAATAATGTATTATAATTATATAAGTATATTGTTGCGCATGTATATTTATGACATATAAAAGTTTGAATAATTGTATACAGTCAGTTAATTATTATGGATTAAGGAAAACCATGGTCGATACAAATAATGATCACTTTCCTGAGATACAAAACCCCTTTACAATTGAATCATTTTTTGGCTTATGGATAAGTTTAATGTGTCTACGAAAATTTGTGCAAAAATGAGCATCATTACTTGTTCTGGGTAAGAACGATGATTGGATCATATTAAACAATTCTTGATTAAGATGTAGTTTCAAGGGAAATAATTGATTGCAGCAATTCAACAATTGTCATTAAAAATAACATTAATACAAAGTTCTTATGAATAACGAACCCAAAACCGTTACTGATACGTTATAAACATTAATATAACACCAAACGTAGCATTTTTGTTTTTCGGAATGGAAATGTTTCGGTAATTCGAACGGTCGTTATTTGAATTATTCACACAGTCACAATTTGAATATGAAATGCAATATAAAAACAATCCTCAAAAATAAATTGATTCCATAAAAAATTATTTAATTTCTAGATCAGATCCATAAATATAACAATGCGTTCCTCTTATAGAACAATTGGGTTTGATAATGCTGGTCTGGACAATACTCAATTAATTTTAATTGTTTGCAGGCAGTTCCGAATATGGAGTGCGGCTCGCAAATAGGAGTAACATTTTCATATTCGTATATGTATATATAATGGCAAATATCTAACTAAAGAAAACAAATTGACACAAATCAGTTAACTCTGTCCGAAGTATTATACTGGTTAAAGCTTCTCGGCCTTCTTAATCCCCGCAACCTAGATATATCCAATAGGAACGCTCTACATTCACACACGAGACGAATGACACCAATTCTATACGATAGGACTATTCGCGTTATCAGCTAGAAATATTTCAGAATATAAGGGTATAGAACCGCATACTTCATTCTTTAGTAAGAAGTAACATGTTGTGTTTTAATAAAATATGAATGACTTCACACAATTCAAGTGCCTACCAGGAAAGGAAATTTGACATATGTATGTGGTATTTTAGTCAGTTGCGTAATAATCTATAGTGAACGAGGAAAAACTAACTGAAAAACCTGAAGTCAAATAAGAGACTGAAACATAATTAAATACGTGCACAGTACGCGCATCGGACCGTTTCTGTTTTCTTGTTTGTTGTGTGCTCAATCAACGATCAGTGCGCGCGATTCGATTTGAGCGCGAATCCGTTCTCAAGCAGCCGATGGTGGCCGTTCGCCGTCGTGGCGGCCGCAACTGCATGCGGATTTCCATGCAATATATCCCAGATGTGATGGACAATTAGATCTATAGCCACTGTAACATAAAAATATTATACTCCAGTACCATATTGCCGCTCAAAAGCAAAATCTTAACAAGAAAGTAATTGGTTATAAGAGGCAATAATTTCATTAACGACAATAGCCAATTTTATTCATTTCAAGGCCGCACCAGCTTGTTATTGTTGTTGTTTATAAGAGAAACGGCTGTGCGAACCCGATCAGGAAGTTGGTTAATTTTGAACCAGTGACTATAGAATAATAACACGCAATTTGAAAAGCCGCCACCATTTTGTTTATTATTTTCAAGCTTTCAATGGCAGAGGATGCAATAGATCGTTCATTGACGTACGAGCTTGTTTGTTTGCTATTTTTTGTTTCATGTTGGTTTCAAGAACTATTATTAGAGTAACAACGCATTTCACGCAAATGCGACGTTATCAGAGCAAGAAAACAGAAACGACATGCAAACTTTTTGTGCATGAAGCAGGCGAACGAGACAAACATCTCGAGTTTGCAAAGTTGCGCCAAACGAAACTAATAGAATGTGTACTAAAGCAAGAAAAATAAATGTTTATCTTACCGGTATTATCAGCGCCGCGTGGAATTATAACATCTGCAAACTTCTTAGTCTGTAAGCAAACAAACAAAAGAATCATAAAAACGTAAACACAGTTGGAGCATGAAAACAAAAACTATTTATTACTTACAGGTGAGCAAAACTCTTCAAATGCGGGCTTAACATAGTTCATATATTGTTTCAAAACTTGATCCAAATCCCGTCCGCGCTCCATGATATCTCGTGGGACACGACGTGCCAGTCTTGTGTCTGAATCAGTGTCAACAAAGAGCTTCATATGAAACATCTTTCTAACTTCTTGGAAGAAAAATACAAGAATGCCTTCAAACAGGACTACATCAGCTGGATAAATAGTCAATGTTTTATCAGGCAACCTAGAACAATGTAGCAAAACAAGAAAAATTACTACCCTACCATGAGTGCATGTGCATACGACTTACGGTTGATGATGTTTAAAATCGTACATCGGAATTTCACACTTCTTCCCAGCTAAAATATCAACGAGTGTCCTTTTCATAAATTCTTCGTCAAACGCATCAGGATGATCGAAATTGTATTCGCCCTTTTCAGCCTTGACCATCTCAGCCTGTGTAAGCGCCCTATAAAAACTATCTTGTGAAATGCACACAACTTTCCGTTGCGTCTGGTCCACGTCCACTTGGCCGAGTTTCTCCATAATTCGCTTGCATACTGTACTCTTTATTTACAAAATTAAAATTAATCACGTTGCAAATGGCCGCACAGATGTTCTTCCTACCTTTCCGCTTGCCGTGCCGCCAGCCACTCCAATCAGGAACGGTGTCTTTGGTTCTAATCCATTGACTTTGCCGTTCAATTTGCTTGTATCAGCCATAGTGGCAATATGTTTACGAATTCGTCGATTAATCAAAGATAAGACTTATTTAACAACAGAACAACACAATACCAGAAGAACGTCTAACCTCAACATTCAACTACGAGAAAAGCAAATCTTACCGATTCGTGCAACTCGATTCTTCATCGCTGCGCTTCGGGCATCCTCGTTAAACGATCGCAAATGTGTCGTCATTTGAAATACAGTTGCGAATAATTATTTAATGAATACGCGTTTAAGTAGACAGCAATAAACTGAAACTTGAAAAGATTGTCAATGCATAGCTTCACTTGATGAAAGTTTACATGCATTATGAAATTATGATTTTGCATTCGTTTGTATTTGTTTTTAGAGAAAGTTTTATTATGATTGTATATACATATAATATATAGTAAATATATGCGTATCACAGAAACATTAAAGTTTTTCTTGTTAGTTTTTTTCATTGTAAATATAAAAGATACTTTCAATAGCATTTGTATTTCAATTTTGTTCATTGTTTGTCATTCGTTCTGCAGCCGAAAAACGCGTAACCGTTTCACTACAAATTTTACATAATATGTATATATATATTTTTCTGTTATATATATACTAATCGGTGAGTGTCATATCAATCTTTTGTTATGTCTTACATTTGTGTGATTTAGCTACATCATGAGGTCAAGTCTTCAATGTTGTTTGTTCGTTTTTGGCACATTGAATTAATACAAGAAACTACTAATGACTAAAAGACAGATCACAGTTTTTAGAAACAAGTCACACATATCCGATGTGTGTATATATACATAGAGTTATATAACATTTAAATATTTTCCATTTCACATTTGTTTCGTTCCATTTCACATTTGCAAGAATTGTTTCTAAATTTGCTTCTAAACATTCCATTTAAAGATATATCGCAAAATTTTTTGGGTTCGACTACCGTAAACGAAGAATAATAAAATATAGTACAATCTGTTAAATGTTAAATTTGTCATTTTCTTACTTTTGTTTCTTCGTTCTAAATAGACTGCTAGTTCTCTGGTTTGTATGTAGTTTAGCTTGGTAGAAATTTCGGTCCCTCCGTTCGGGAATAAAAGTTTGTGTTTGGCACTGACAAATGTGAATAATCATGCGCTATGCTTTATGGTAACAATAGTGTAAATGCACAAATATGCTAATTATATAAGAATAAATATCTTTTGGATCTTGATGAATTCTGATCTATAATGCGTGTTATGAATATCTGGAGTGCCACATATATAAATCTTGGCACAATGTTGTCGAAAGTTTGTAAATATAACTATGATGCATGTGTTTCTTTGAAATATTTAGCACATTTAGATGATTTGTCAGAAAAGACTTAGACTAGCGTGGAGTATATGTACAATATTTATAAATTGTTGCAAACTCTGTGTGAATGACTGACTTATATGATTCTGTTCTAGAATTATGTACACTGCCTCTACATTGTTTTAGACTTGGTTTTCTTCCTGATAGTTTGGCACAATTTATCAAAGAGATTTGTACTTTTGTTTGCTTGTTTCAATATTTGCAAAAATTGTTGCCTTGGTTATGTGGATTATGCTACTACTTCTTTAAGCGATAGAATGATGATAATGATGATGAGTGCGTATATGCTTCGTCCCTTAACCATTTCAATAACCTAGTTTCTAGGACATGGCGTGCCAATTCGGCAACAGTTGTCCAACAAGCATCGATGAGTGTTGGCTAAGGTTATAGTAAACCGTTTCGCCGCCAGCAAGAATGGCACCCCAAATACCAAACGTACCATAATCGAAGATGGAGTGGTTGCATGCCGCCAAGATAGCAAGGTCTAACGAGGGAGTATTTGGTAGTGTGCGACTGGTCACATAGACATTACTCTTGTGCGCAAACTTGCGATGACACCAACGTGGATCGTCGCTTATGACCACAAAGAGGACATAGGTATGCTTGCGTTCAAAGTGGCGCATCGCGTTCAGATAGAACTGGGGCTCGGCTGGAAGAACACCACGTTTTCGCCAAAGGTACCCTATGTAGTCGGTGCGTCGCACATGAACTCCAACGAAAACGGGTCTTGTGGTCCGGTTACCTGCTGCCGCATGAAGCACCTGTTGGCTGCGAATTCGCAACTTCTTTCTGAAGGTAAACTCTTGAATGATATCATGAGCCCAAGTAAGCACTACATCTGGTTGGGTGGAGTAACGCGGCAAAAGGATACTCTGGTTGTTGTAATTCCACGCCTCCAAAGAGTGCACGAAGCGAGTTACATCGATCTGGCAATGACCCACGTCTTCGAAAGTCTGGATGGACAGCGATTCGAACACCTGCTCTAATTTCAGCCTGATACACCTCGGTACGTATGGTTCCAAACCGGTGCGACGTGCAAGAGCCCACACGGATGCGTACTCCCACATTTGATTACCCAGACGACCACCTTGCATGACGGTGACGATCGCATACCGTGGACACGACAACCGGTGCCAAGAGCGCGTATGCTTGATGTTGGACAAGCACAGAGATTGCTCAAAGTCGAAATAGGTCTTCGTCGGCGGACGGTGCGTGTTCATGTCGTACAGTGGGAAGAGGAACACATGCACGAAGGAGATGACGCACAGAGCGAGAATGGTAGCGACGAAGAGGAGGTTCTGGTGCGGATTGATCATCTTCCTCATCGCACCCTCACACTATATCTTCCGGTTGCTCCCTCAGCCTACAATTGCACTACGAGCTAAGGCGCGTTTTAGCTTACATGCGACTGCCTTGTTGCTGCTCTTGCCAAAGTCAAAGGACTTTGGCAACTTTGGCAAGTTGTCAAAGTCAAAGGCCTTTGGCAACTTCTTTAAGTCGTTGGCGACTAACACTAAAACTACAAGTAGCACCAGGACGCATTGTTCGCTTCTTCATTGGTGTGCGTTGTGGTATGTCGATGTGGTCGTCATTCTTGGTCTTGGCTGGTCACTCCCGATGAAGAATTGCACTAGTACAGTAAGTTTGCGGGATGTCGTGCGGCTTTGTGAAGTTATACCGTTGGCTGGATGATGCGTGCCGGCTGTGTCTACATCTTGTTGGTGACTGTGGACCCGCCGCCGCGGCTGCCACCGAGAGTGCGTACGGCGACATGCGAGCGCTCACATGCGGCCGGGGGCGGCTTGGCGTTATCGATTTCTATCTCGCACGCGTCCGTTGCGCTTCCTCTTCGAGCGGCTGGCTCTTCCCCCGGCGCGCACTAACTGCCCCATATTTTCTAATTACGTCCGCTAATCACCAGCTGCTGTGCGCC
>JARJDV010001799.1:0-37477 GCA_030264675.1 Anaulacaspis nigra
AAATAAGATATTGTTATACCTATTTCACAAATGAAGGGATTGCGCACATTACAGTCTTCAATTTCCGTTGATTGATACGCAAATGCCGTGCAGGAATTAATTCGATCAATGTGTTGCACCCAAACTTTGTCAGAGTATAAATACCATTGCTGTTGTCTCTTCACGAAGTCATATAAAGTAGCGTAGTTCAAATTGCCAATAATGTAAGGCATCGATGCATTATCCGCCTGGCAAAAAGCACGAGCTTCGAAGAACGACATTGGCGCACCAATATAAATATAGCAAGTATCTCCAACTAAGTCCCATCCTGGGGGACATTTCATTCCCTCCAAAATTGTTTCGTTGTTCATGTAATAATTCTGGTAATTTACTTCCAGAAGTCTTGGATCATCGTATTGATCGCGAATGCGTCCAGACACCGCAATTGTTGTGTTGACACCCCAGTAATTATATGTTGCGTCTATTTTTGTTTTCCACACTTCCAGCGTACTGAAATGTACAATATAATCAGTTAATTTTGAAATAGTCTTGTTAGAACTAGTTAAGGCAATTGCTCACCTGTTGAAGTTAAATCTGATTCACATGCGTATGCAAATTTCATGCGAAAAAAAAAAGAATAAAGGACGAATTAGTATTACAAACTAGGATACGCATACTCTTACTTAAAACGACATACAAATGCATACAACTAAATACTACTATCATAATCAAACTAAGTTCTAGAATAAGTAAAAAAAATACTTACAACGATCTGTTGACAGTGATCATTTCGTAATCATTATCAGGATTAAAGAATATATTATCAACGTAATGTTGACCAGCAGTACCAGCAACAATTGTTGACCGACTATCCCGATTCATTGCATAATTACTACAAACAATAATATTAATACTTTAAAGACATAATAAGGGAAAACTTACTTGTAGAAAGAATTATGCGAGGTTGTTTGGTAAATTGGTAGACGCACTTTATCAAAACCGGAAACTTCTAAATTCTGTAAACCGATATTACGCTGCACGTAATTTAAAGTAAAATTGCTCACGACTTGTTTAAGCACAATATTATTCTCATACAGTGCGTAATTACGTGTGAAATAATTTCGATAGATGTTAACATCCTGATAAGGAGATGATTGCCGCCCCTCCACATACAGAGCGGGTAAATTCCTATTATTAACAAATAAATTGTTGTGAATGTAGCCCTTCAGAGATGTTGCAGAGCCTCGCGAATCAGCTTTTATTGCTAAGCCACCTTGGTTTTCTTCAATTAAATTATTCTACAAGAAGAACAGATAAACTTCCACGTTATTATTTAACATGATGAATATTATTTACTCGGAAGAATAACGTTTGGGTATTTTGCACATCCACATCAACGGCTGCCTTACAAGTTGTAAAATTTCCATAAAGTTTCTCGCAATTCTTTTTGAATTGGTTTTTGTCGATTGTAACAATCGGATTTACTTCTCCAGCTGAAACATAGACAAGGCCACCTTCTCGATTGTTTTGTACGACTGAATATGTGATATTATGTTGAACATCCCTATCTGAAATATAAAATTTTAGTTATAAATATAAAAAGGTATTCGAAGATGTTTAAAACTTACTGAAACCAATCGCACTTATTGGCAAAGTTACTACTTCAGCGATAAAACCATGCATACTGCTTGCTCCATTCGCAAATAATTTGATACTCATACTGGATTCGCGAGATTTGAACATTTTCTTCTCATCGTGTGAATCCATCGTAATTTTCTTTATCAATTTGGACGTTACGTTATAAATATCACCATCGTATAGGGTGATAAAATCAGGGATGCTGTATTTGTTTGTTGAATTAAATAAATTGAATTGCAGTAACCGGAAACCGATTGGTTTCACGCTGTAGACGCTTTTGAAGATCTTAACGCAATTTACTGGATGATTATCGTACTTGTAATAAAGCAGAACTCGTTCTTCAAGACGAATTTCTTTACTGGTGTCGCAGATATCAATCACCGAAAATAAATTGTACGGTATGTTAATTGTCTTCAATGGCGTAAAGGACGATTCATCCGCTTCTCGCCCTTCTCCAGTTAATGAAAGAATATTAATTCCAATACCAAGTGAATTATTTACTTGATTTTCAATTAGATTCATCGTATTTGAGGGTGATATAATATTAATACCATGCGATGCACTATCGTTGATGTTTACGTAGTTTATCTTTGGGCTTTTAACGATCGATTGAACTGCGGGACTTTTTTCGTTGTGCAGAATTCCAGCGCCATAAATATTCACAAATTCAAGAGTGCTTTCTTCTGAAAATTGCTCACCATGCGAGTGTGCATCGTGGTAACGATGGACGAACATATGACTTTCGAAATCCGGATGAGCAAATCGTATTCCTCCCCAATAGTCTTTCTTAACACTTGGTTTGTTGCCGCAGTGAACAAACACAAACTTTGAATTCCATTTGCATCTATGTCTATGTCCATACTGTTGTCCATTCAGACGTATTGGACAATCGTCATATCGATTCTCCGTTCCTTTGCATTGTAAAGGTTCTGGCCAAGACCAAATACGCGATAGTGAATTCGAATGAAACTCCACGCGAATATCGTGTGCAAAAAACGCACTCAGTGCATCAAAGCCTAATTCACGACACACAACTTGTGCATTTCGCTCAGTAAATCTAGGATCACACATTGGAATCCACTGAAGTGTGGTTTTGTTAAAGTACTCTAAAAATCCCTCATTCGCTGTCGCAGTTTCCGAAATACAATCGCGACCTTTACATAACCTTATCGATTCAGTGATCATATTGTATTGCTCCAATTGTCTGAATTTAATTGCATCCGTTTCGCGTCTTTCTAGTAGTTTATATTCAGCTAATCTATTCGGCGTTTTGCTTATTGGTCTCATGATGATTTCAGCACCTTTGTATCCTCTGGCTTTAAGCGTACCAAGCACCAAAATACCCACATTGGGCGCAAACTCCATAACTACGCCTGGACCAATGGTGAGTGTAGTTCGAGGCATCACAGTTATATCGGCAGTGATAATGTACGGTTTTTCTCTTGCATACAGCACCAAATTTTGACTGAGTCTTCCGCCAAGATTATCAGGAGATACATCTTTCTTAGCTGCGAAATCAACCGAATGAGAACCCAAGAAATGATCTTCTGTTAAATACGGTCTGAACAACGCGACCGCATAATTGTTCCAATCATCGAAATCGAATATTTGTCTCTCAATTTCAAACTCATTCGTTGTTCCCCACCAGTTTTCACGTATATCTAAATCATTACGTAGCTTTGCAGTTTTAATTCCTGCAAGAACTTGATAATCCTGTCCATTATTTCCAAACAGATTTCGATTAATTCCCACTTTCTGTATACCTCTAAAAATGATCACACTGGTCGGCGTATCCGATAGTTGATATGTGCCAAATCCGCGTGCAAGGATAATATATTTATTATCCTTCAGTTCATTGTACGCAAATCTTGCTGGAACTTCACCCAAAATTTCCGATTGGCTATCGCTACTAAATTCCACCATGTATCGTCCGTTATTGCCCAGTATTTTATTATTCATAATTTTCATTTTCTTCTCCATACCTTTAATCGCAATTAAACTGTGTTTGCATTTGTTTTCGAGGAATTGCGAATTCGTGATATTCACAATGGCAAAATGACCATCGATACTTATTCCATATTTGTTATTATTACGCCATGTATTATTATCCATATAAATTGAATGCGTAAAATTTTCATTGTATTGCCAAACGTATGGTAAAGAAACATCGAAACCATCACCAAGATTACGCTCAATTGTATCATCTTGTAATACATAATGGAAGAGATTATTGGAAGACCGCATATCACGAGAGAAATGATAAAATCCTTTACCATTATCAGTAATTAACGAGTTGTTTATCATTACAGTAAGCTCGGAAATATTACTGCGATAAAGATCCCAGTGTGGCGAATGTATAAAATATGCCTCGGCTTTGTTATGCGATATTTCGCAATTAATAAATTTCATTGATTCATTCGCTTTGCGAAGGAAATGATCCCCGAGTTCGTTTAAATATCTATTGTAATAAGATGTATGAATACCGTAAGTATTTCCTCGAATTTTCGTTCCATAAACATAAAGTGTTGGAATTGGTCCTTTGACAATTCGATTATACACATCTTGAATTGGTGCATTAATGTAACTTAAAACGATTACTGTGCCTCCAAGACAGTTGGATCCGCTATCATAATCCAAAATAATTCCATGACTGCTTGAAGTTGTTGGAAACACGGTAAGATCTCTATTGACGCTCCAGATTGCTGAATTATTGTTATAACTGAGCGCATCGTGAATCCAGATTGTTTCTGTGCTTCTATTTTGTATGGGATTCAAAAGTTGAATACCAACAACAAATCCGGGTTGGCAATAAAACTTATATGATCTCCGAATGCTATCACCCGCAACTGGAGATGTAACTAAATACCATGTTTTACCATGCGTCATTTCGATTATATTCCCATCTAATTCATGTGGAATCCAAAAGGATTTTGTGTATTTGGCGTCTAATTCTTCATCGATCGTGTTAAACCATCCAGCAAGTTCGCGTTGTTGCAAGCCGGTGAGTGCAGGATTGTGTTGAATTCCAAAATAGTTATTTTCAATTATAGATCCTTTAACTTTAAGCCCCAACTGCTTAAAACTAATGCCCGCTCCTTTATTATTAACAAATTCTGAATTCTGCACGGTATTTACGTTATCTTCACTGTAAATGTCACTGTACATTACGCCCAGACCATCGTGATAATTATCTTTCACTTTGATACTATCAAAGTTATGTCGTGCAAAGTCAATTTGCAATGCAGGTTTAAAACTACTTGTTGCATAGTCCAAAAGACCTGCCTTTTCAATAGTTACAAATTGTAAATCTGCTCGTTTTGCCAATACACTAAATCGCACTCCCGCCCAAGATGTGTCGTAACATCTAACACCAACATCGTTTTCATGCGTACAAGAATTTTCAAAGTCTGTAATGCTCTCAGCTTTGCATTTGGTGATATCTGTATCGAATTCATCACATTGCACATTAGTCATTATTGGCCTTTCGGAAGTACCTGCGTCAGGAATTTCATTTGGTTCCAAGAACCAATCATCTGGATTTAGAACCAAACCAAGTTGGTGGCACACCAAAGCTGCATCAATAATATTCCAACCGTAATTACACACAGTTCCCCATTCATTATTCATTTTTACTTGTAGTCTTCCCTCAGTTGATTCCTTCCCTCCAAGAAGTCTAATTGGAGTTTTGCTTTCGACTTCAATCACTTCCGTTTCCGATTGAAATTCCGCATCAACATCGTACGTATCATTCTCGGGTGGATGCATTATTTCCTCTTTAAGAGTAAATCGAATACTATCAGGATGCTTTCCACGTGCTTCCAATGATCCTCCAATCATCATTCCAATGCCAGGTGGAAATTTCAGGGTTACGCCCGAGTCTAGAGTTAATTTTCCGCCAGGTCGCACTGAGATATCACGATTGACAACGTATTCACCGGCAGGAAGAACTTCTTCGCCTTCAATCTCGCCGCCGATAATATTGGAAGGCATTGACACAAATCGGGGAATGTACAGTTCATGACCACTTATTCTTTTTGTCATTGGATGTGAATTATGAAGTAAATACGGCACAAATTTAATGCGCGCAAGATTATAACGGTCGTTTCGATGGAATAGACGATGGAAGATTTGCGCATCGTCGGTGAATCCAAGCCAATTAAATGTGCAATTAATAACTTTACTTTGGTCCTCTAAATGACTACCAATTTCATATTGAGATTTAGGATTCTCGATAATGTTACGATAGATTTTAACATTATCTGAGCCAATCACCAAAGGAGCAGTCACTCGACTTCGTGGAATTAATTTCGATATTGATCCATCTTCAGGAACAAACGGCTCTGAGATCATGTTATCTTGCACAAAATTTCGTGTGAATAATAACTGCTGTGTTTCCGAATATGGTGATAATGCTAAATTTACCACAAAAATTCCCATATTTCTTTTGAAGTAATTAAATTGAACTTGCAGATTCGTCTTTAGAACATTGAATTCTTCAAGGGGTTGATTCTTAATCAGTAATTGTCCAAATTTACCATCGTTAAAATTGTTATATTCAATGTAGCCATTTAAATTCAATGCTGGTTTGATACGAATGGCAATTTTTTCATTCGCCACGAATCGATTATGACCGATTTGTAAATTCGTTGAAACATTACATGAAAGCCAACAACTGAGGATTTCCAATGCGTCGTTGAAATGTTGCTCAAATGAATTTTCGCTAATGTTAACGGATGACGCACCGCAATAATTGCCATGCAAAACACCAATATCTAAATTTTTAATGAATCTCGAATACTCCACAACTGTTGTTTGATTCACCATGATGTATTCCGTTTCTTTCGTCTGATTCAGCCATACGGCAAAGCCATAGCCTTTATTGCTACTGATGCTGCTCCGCGAAATATTACGATTCCCTCCCGTATAAGTAACATTAATGCCATCGCCTTCGTTGAAAGAAATTCTTGAACTTGTGACATTCACATCACCAACTCCACTCGTAACATGCACACCAGCAACATATTTATTCTTCGAAATGCTGGTATCGTGAATATGCAGTTGTGAACGTAGATTATCAAAGGCAACTCCACGACCATCGTTCTCAAAAATATCTGACTGAGTGACATTTAGTTCGTACCCTTTCTCAAGTCCTGATGTAAGTCGCATGTACAAAAACATGTTCAGATAAGCTTCAGCTTTGAATTTGATGTAAATTTGATTCGAAATCGTAGTTACCGATTGGGGTCGTGTGTTATTACGTATATCAAAACCACTGAGCAATCGATGAGAAGCTGAAGAACCATCGTAGATTTCAATACGCGCTGTATTGTTGCGATCAATTTGGGCTTTTAGAAAGTGCAACGTTATTTTGTGACCATACATTGTGGTGAATACTTTGGAACAGTGCTTTTCTTTATTGGAAAATATCGATTGATCCATAAATCCTTGAATCGGGAAAGTTTGACTTGCTGATGTTGCCAGGGTGCAAAAATCAGAGACATCGGATTTGTCAAACTTTTCGTCGGGTCGTTCTTCGTTGTGAACATAGTGAATTCCGTCCGCACCATTTTCGGAGATGTTGCAGCGACTTACGTGTGTTAATCCATAACTGGAATTGACGAAAATGCCATGTCCGCGATTTTCACGCACACGACAATTTGCAATAACAATCGGCGCACCAGGGTCAGTGATATTGATGCCGTTATACGCCGAATTCAACACTTCAAAATGATTCATGACTGGCGGTACTCCCAACACTTCAATTGCGCTCGTTGTATTGTGATTTCGTCCGTTACCCGCAAATTTAACAGTCACGTACGAGATGCGCGAAAGAGATGTAGGCACATAGAGCGTATTTTGCAGTTGAAGAACTTGCTCGCTGATGGCATTTTCAAAGCGGATACCTCGCCAGTATGAAGAAGGATTTTCATGACGTGGTAAACACTGAATACCCAGATCTGGATGGTAATCACAAACCCCTGAACCCATCTGACGAGTGGACCATTCGCATTCAAAAACTGTGGATTCGCTGCCTCTGCATTTGGGTTCTTCGTAGAGCAGACGTGGACGAAGAGGCATTTGACGATCATGCCACATGAAGAAAGAACCACCTTGGAAACCAAGTTGGCGGCAAGCGATGCTCATGTCAGCTAATGTCCAACTGTAACAAAACCAAATCATCTAAACCTGCACGGATGATTTTGATTTAAAAGAACGTACTTTCTAGAATTGGTACAAACACTACGCCATTCATTATTGTGTTTGATTTGCAGTCGTCCTGCAAGGATGCTCGGACCATCCACCAGCCTGACATCACTCGGAAGAAGATCGTTGTTGCTCGTTGGTTCTTTGTCTGCAGTGAATGTGATGCGTTCATATTCGTTTCCCTGTGGAATTCGCAAAACAATTAGCTGTTTCGAAAGACATAAAATTAACGTTTGAATCATTTTCGTGTATGCAGGAAGTTAACTTTCTTTAACCGTTCTTTGTTCACTCATGCGTTATTGCTAAGACAATGCAAAACTGCAAGAGGACTACTAAATCATTATATCAAAATTATCCAAAAAACGTATAAAAAAGTAAACCAAAGAAATAAATCTCAATATAATGACAAAATCATTTGTAAACTTTTTGTGAAATTATATTCTATGCTTATGATGTTTAAGTTTGCTCCGGTTTAAAGACATACAATAGATCACCGAAGAATGGAGCAACAATCAGATAAAATATGTTGCAATCGGAGAGCAGACCATGGAGTGCCATTGACCTCATCCGCCATGCATCTATTACTTTTCTGCACGCAGTAGCAGGAATAAACTTTGCTATTAAATAATATATTTGCATATTCTTAGCTAATATTATGTTGTACCGCATACGCTATTATCAAGAAATAATTTTCCGCCATTTGTTCTTATTACTTTATAATTTCACCTGCGTCATTCGGATTGTTTTAATTTGTCTCTGAAGACACATAGAGCAACAAGCGGAAAGCAATAAACGAACAAGAGTAAAATACATGGAACGGCGTAAAGTCGTACGCATATTGCGAGGAGACCTTCTTCCACGGTACGATGACAAACAAGCACATAAATCGTGCAGTTTTTAATATCAAAATAAAATGCGCAGATTGCAAAGCACGTGTGTACTTGATGAAGTTTAAGGCACATTAAAAACTAACATTTGTTAAACGTGAGGCGTAAAAGTCCAAGCAACCAAATCGAGATGAACAACATCAGCAAACGCTCGTGTTTTCACGTCCTGTGAGTCTTTAACTGTTTCCTTAATGCGAGTGTGCTCTATGATGATATAAACTGCATTCCGTACTAAACTATCAAGTTCAAAGTTATGTGCTATAGACAAGAGAAGAATATTTCTTGCTTCGACAAGTTGACAAAGAACTTTCAGTCAAGAGCTGCAGTTCTTCATAGAAGAAGAAAATTACATTGTCCTTGAGACCAGTGCGTGAGTAATTATTACCATTTACCTCTTTCCGTTTGGTGTCGTTTTAATTTTATAATTGATTTTCAAACCTTTCTCAAGACTATCGGAGTGTTTCAATGCACAAAAATGCATTCGTTTCACTTTAAATATTACGAAATCGGCAATCTCCTGGAAATTGTTTTTGTGCAACGAATTTCTTAAAGAACACAATGATTTCGTACAAGTTGCCAATCAGAGAAACTTCCTTTTCAAACTGTATTAACAAACAACGCAATCGCGCCATGCATTGTTACATTGCAAATGCATTCAACGAGGTGGAAGACAAAAAAGAGAAGTTGAAAAACTCGAAGGAATATGCAATTACTGGGGCGTTTTCACCCAGTTCTTCAAGAAATATTTGTAGAATTCCGCATTTAGCTTCCTTTTAAATGACTCATAATTATATGAATACGCATATAATTTTCTTGGTTTCTTCGCCATAAACACGAGTTATTTGCGTGCGTAAAAGTTGCGCAAAAACTTTGTCAATCGCGATGGGAATGAATCAGAGCACAAATTGTACAGTCATAAAAATTATTAACTGTGTTAATTAATCTAACTAAACATCATCTATTCCAAACTCTCTAATTAAATAATATATTTTGAAAATACCTTTAAAAGGAATCTCATAATCCAGATATTAAACAAAGAACTCTTATTAGTTATATCCTAGTTGAAAGTTCATAATAAATCTATGCAATAATGTGCATTTTGCTCGATCAATTGCATGTGCTTTATGTGCATTTACACCGCGTTGCCAATGGCAACAGCCTTGACTTAAATACCGAGTAGATTTTCAGTTGCTCGTTCTTATAGAGTAACAATAAATTCATGACTACAACTTTGCTCGAGATGGGTGCGTGTGTTTATAAAAAAATACAGGAAAAGTAAAAGTAATCGTAGAAAATTAGTCGGCAAAGTTGATGAAAAGATATCATTAACTATTAAATCTAATAATGACCAGAGGCTCAAGTATAATGAATGAAATTTAAGTGAATAAAACGCGTAATTCAATCACTCTCAAGTGATATTACTTTACTAGAATGAACTCAATCCAGAGGACTTTAATTCCAGTTGCAACTCATACGGTACGTGAACTATGAGTGCAAGAGGTCGTCGCATAAAAAGTCTTTGAACTTCTAACTGGCTGCACACACGGTGGGTGAATGCTTCTTCCACTCGCAAACCATTCATTGCGGCTGCAATAAATTTGCCTGATGATTGTTTAACAAGTCTAATGAGCGAGTGCACAATGTGAATGTGAATTAACGCTGATTAAGTGCGCTTGAGCTTCTTTGGCGCAAGAGATCCAGCTACTCGGTGTGGATTAACATGAAACGAAGAATTGTTTCTTTTTCTTAATTGAATTGACATGCTAACGAAGAAAGTTCAAGTGCCTAATACCGTTCCAAACACGGCTTGTTAACTAGCGTGAAAAGCAGCAATTGTGTTCAGCTCGTGTTTTCGCGGTTTTATTCTCTTGCAAATTAAAATATCATACTTGGTTGACCATGATTATAATCACGATCACGATTATGACAATTAAACGCTCTTTTTGCCCAACTGTGACGTAACGGTTTACGGCTCAAACTGCGTTACAACAAGCGATCAATTAAGATGTGTTTTAAAGCTCCAAATTAAATTAAAAACTAATCAAAATATTATACTGTTAATTGAAACAGAACGCAAAAAAGTTGGTGCGGTTTTTCAACTAATTTAATGCGTTATTGTCCTACTTTTCATTGTCTCGAGCTGTGGGAATTAGTGCTATGGGTATCTGTTACAAGAAATACAAGAAGAAGCGTGATGATGAAGTTCGTGAAAACCGCAATGTGCTAAAACCTTTATAGATGACTAAGTCAGCAATACGATTTGATTACGTTGAAAAAGAAAAGCGTGAAGAACTCGCTCTGCGCAGAGAGCATTCTGTTGTAATACTATTATTATAAATGCTTCGAGGTGCACCGGAAGAGGAAACCATATCCCAACTCATCCATGAAGTACCCATAGGAATGTAAAAGCTTTCGATGCAATGTAAATGCAATTCAAGCACCTGTGATGCAAGCAATAAAAGACAACAATCACTTGCTTCATAGCACGCAGGATAAACGAATTACGAAAAAGGAAACCCTTTAAAAAAAGACAAAAAGAAACTGGAGTTATTCAGAAAGCTAGTCAAACATGAAAACGTGATTGTGTTAGCAATCTATTCAATTGAATTTATCTGACAATTCAAATAGGTTTTGTCGGTGTGAAACTAATATTTGTATAATTATGTTGACTCATTTCTATGTTCTTAAAAAAGTACGTTACAAAACACACACAAATGACATTTGTATCTTTCGGTCGTTTTTCTTCAAATGACATTTGTTTCTTTCATGCTACATTTAATGTGCATTCGGTAATATAAAAACCTGTTTCGAAATTGTTCAAATTTTGCGTGCATATACGAAATGAAAGTGGATTTAAACACATTGTTTTGCGGATTAAGTTTTTGTCTTCTTTGTCTATAGAATGCCTGAATTCGAATAGAATTTCGTCATAAAAATACGAAAGTTGCTTGCATATTAATTGCGAGTAACCGTCAGGTTTAGTTTAAATTAATTTTAGTTGAATCATCAAAAATACGGATGAAGCACGCACTTACGTTGTATAACAAATAACAATTTGTAATTGTAGGTCAGGTCTGACTCGTACGTCTAGTTTAGTTGTAGTTATGAACGAATTAGAGATTGAAACAATCAACTCATATTTGGTGGTGATTCAGTAATTTATAAACACGCGCCATAATAATGCATTCCGACACGTTGCTGCACATCATAATGCACACCACGAAGAGAATGCAAGAACACCAGAAAGTACTCAACTCGAATCATCAACTACGAAAAGCAACAGGTATGAAGAATGAAGACGCGCAGAGATGCGAAACGACGCGTAAATTTTAAATGAGTTTGAGCGCCTCATAAATCACCAAGAAACGTAAACCAAAGTGTTGCAAACAAATTGCACACCAAACAAAAGAATACCGAAATAAATTATGAGTTTTCAATATGAATGATAGCAGTAATTGGTTAATCAACAAAACTATTTAGTTTACACGTGTCGGTATCGCACATAGGGGCGTCCAACACCGATAAAACATTTATGCGCAATGCACTAAGCGTTATCACAAAGCAAATGAAACAATGTTCACATATATTCTCTAAGCACACCTTCCTTATCACATGATAATGCATTACAAGTGAACAACGGAGGAGTACAAATAATACGAGATTAATTGAAAATAAAATAAGTGTGTCGCTCAAATCACCACCGTCGCGCACTCATTATTAAATCATTATCAAAAGAAAGTCTTCCTCCTGAGACAAAGCAAACTTTGGACCATTTTCTACTTTCAATTTCATAAGTACACTTAATGTGTTTTAAATTAATCACCTGCGATAAGCAGTGAACTAGTAGTCCAGAAAAATCTAGCATTTTTGATAAGATTAAATTCTCTGTTTGTTAAGACAACATCACCTTGCGCGATTTGTACCGCTTGAATTAACAAGCTTTATAGAAAATATCTGAATGTAGGTAATCGTCAGAGAATTCAACTTGTTGATGTGTGTGATACTGGATGTGAATTCAATGTAATAAGGTGCAATCAAAGTAAATAGCCGATGAGTCATAAGTTGTAGACAACCTGTTTTATGTTTACCACGATCTTGCTGTATTCATCAATGAAATATTTCAACGTAGGAATAACTGCCATAAAACCAGGAATTTAAAATGTTAAAACAAGTGATAGCAGCATTGATCTTACGAGAAAATCAATTTGTGCACAAGCACGAATGATATTAAATCTCGATGATAACCAAGGTAACAAATGATTCATAATTACTCATCGTACGGAAATCAATTTTATAATTTGACTTAGTCACACAGATTCTAAGCTAGCGTTTTGTAGTAAAATTAAAGAAATAAGAAACTTACCACTGCAGTTAGCTTTCCACGAATTGTTATACCAATCTGTGGCACAACGCGCACTTCCACCCCTGGCTCAATGACGAGTTCGGCTTGTTCTTCAATGACCAAATCATCCTTCAGCAAATAAGGACTCTTGCTGCGTTCGAACACAATCCGCTCATTGCTAATCGTACCTCCGGGATGCTCACTAACCGCCTGTTGTTTTGGCGCGGTGTTATCAACATCAACCACATTATAGCTTTCCGTCGTTCGCACCACAGGCGGTGGATAATCATACGGATTTGTATTATAATTATAGTTATTGTAATTGTATGCAGGTTGTGCGCGATCCGGCGCGTTATTATAGCCATACTGGGCACTGCACTGAGAAACGGTCCAAAGCAGAAGAAACAAGTAGACGCGCTTGACTGCAACCATTGTATTGTTGATTTTCACAAGGCATAAAATCTATTTTTCTATTCCATTAGCGCACGATGATAACACGTTGTATCAATCGATATTAGTGCTACGTAAAATGCGCGCACATTACACAACTGGCTTCGCAACAGTTGCCAGCGCGCGTTCTTCGGTTGTGATCACTTTCTTCGCGTCGCGTTCGCTCTTCTCAACTCGTTTGATCCGCTGTTGTTGTTGTTGTGGTTTGTTTTGTCAATAGCAACGGTGCACGATGAAGAGCACAAATCACACAAGACGTTTGGCTAAATCGTTGCATGGTTCACTAGAACGCGTCTGAATAACTTTTCTAAGACTTCAGAATAGCGGAGACAAACACATCTTGTCATTTGGCGTAAACAATATGCAATGTCCTATTTTGGTTACAAAGGACATAAACTTTGTTGGGTCACTATGTAAATCAATAACTTGTACTTGACTTTTGTATGCTGCACTGCTTACTGTTTGGTCAAACGTCTTTCGAGTGTCTTTTGTCTAAGATGCGTCTTTGCGCGTTGGAATGCGAATGGAGTGTTACACGTTCTGATCGGTTGAGGCGCGGTTCGTCTACTTGGAGTATATTCGCGGTTGCACCGCGCGCTTGGCGTTGGCCGATCACGTAAAAAGCTAACGAACAAACTCGCGCGGCCATCACGTGACCAGGTATTCCACTATTAAACCCCACTATAACTACCACTCGCTTTTTACCTGCGCGCATCCGCGGCACGCGAGTCGAATACATACAGGTGCGCTAACAGGTGGGAAACGCAAACGTTGTGCAACGATATGGAATACATGCAACTTTTCAAGCAACTTTCCATAATTTTTCTCATTTTCTTGTGCTTGCCATGAGTTTACAAGTGCATAACAAGACCCTAATGCAATTTGGAGTTGGAAGTTTTAATTGTGCGTAGGTTGCCTGCCTAATTGCTAGTAAACATCTTCCTGAGTCATTGTAGTGTCATTAAACTCATATTACATGCAATTAAGCATACATCTTGACTGTTTCCATATTTCCACTTTATGCTAATCACCCTCCAAGTCAAATTATGTATTTTGGCGCCATCTCAAACTTGCTATACTAGTTGCCTATAAGTCAAATATCGAAAATTTCTGTTGACGTTTATGTTGTTAAAATTAATCCACTAAAATGACGAATAAATATGAATTAATTATTCTATTCGAGGGCTATTATATGCAAACTGAAAATGGATGCATGTCGAATTGTTCATGCACTTTGCTGAAGAGTCCAAATAAGCGCGTTATCATCGACACGCGTACTTGTTGGGATGCGAAAAGTCTCATCAAAGAACTCAAACGCTACAAGATTAAACCCAAAGATATCAATTATTGTATTAGCACTCATGGGCATGCAAATCACTGTGGTTGCAATTTCCTTTTCACAAATGCGATCCATATTATGGGTACTCAGTGCATTTCTAAGCATGACCTCTTCCGTGATCACGATTATCAAGAACCCTTCATAATTGATCCTGCATTAAAAATAATTGCTACACCAGGTCACACAGCGGATTCAATAAGTGTATTATTAAACGTTCATCATGGAATTGTAGCTATTGTTGGAGATTTAATAATGAATCAAGACGACTTGACTGATGAAACTATATGGCGAATGCGAAGCGCAAATCCACAACTGCAAATGCAAACTCGCGATAAAATATTGGCAATGGCAGATTTTATCATTCCTGGCCACGGTCGTATTTTTTATAACCCCTTCAAGAATCAAATTTATGCCGGTGAAGAGAATACTTTCGAAGAAGAAGATCCAGCAGTTAGTGTGATAAATGATGTAGATCCCAATATGTATAAAACGTAACACTGTGTCAATTAATAAAGGTAGTTAACCTCAGTACGTGTTGGCGATAAAAATAGATTTTGTTGTGATATACTTAATAATGGCTACTTGCGAGCTGAATATACTCTTCACGGGTTACTGTAATCCTGTCGAGAGCGGCGTGTCTGCAAATTGTACCTGTACCCTTTTAAGAACGGATAAGTATCACATCATTATTGATACGTTAACTTCCTGGGATGGAGATATGCTAAAGCAAAAATTGAGCGACTTAAACATCTCTCCTGAAGAAATTACTCACTGTATTTGCACGCATGGTCATTCTGACCATATCGGCTGTAATTATTTGTTCAAAAATGCGCTACAGTTTGTTGGTAAAAATTCCATATCAAAAGAGCATCTTTATTTTGAGCAAGATTTCTCAAAACCCTACTTTATTGACGAATCAATCAAAATTATTGCAACGCCTGGACACACATCTGAGGATATATCAATATTGGCCAATACTTCAGAGGGTTTAGTTGTAATTGCTGGAGATTTATTTGAAAATGAGGAAGACTTGCTTGATGATACTCTTTGGAAGTCTAATAGTGAATTCCCAGTACAACAAGCTGAATCAAGAAATAAGATTCTAGAGATTGCTGATTATATAGTACCAGGACATGGACCAATGTTTAAGAACAAGCAAAAATTATCTTTGCAATCATCTTGATATTGAGATTTCTTAATGATTAATACTTATTTTTTGTATAATACCATGACACTCGTTTAAAAACTTTCTTATAATAATTACCTCTAAAATGATAAAATGTAATGATTTGTTAATTTCACGCTAAAAGGCACTGGAAATAAATGATTAATAATCGATGAATTTTTAAGCTCCACACATATCGCACGCCTCCGGATTTTGTAACGAGCAAACCAATGCTGCCATATTCTCATCTTCTTCGTTTTTGCATATTCCGTTTTTCTTCGGTGACACAATATGTTCAGCTTCAGCCGGTTTTCCGTCCTCTTTAACAATCAGTTTAGACTTGTCCACTGTAAATTGAATTGGCTTGGCAGCCGGCTTCGTTCGCAAATAGTACATTCCAGTCTTTAATCCCTTCTTCCAGCCATAAAAGTGCATTGAAGTTAAGACGCCGTAATTGGGCTTTTCGACATGAATATTTAAACTTTGGCTTTGATCAATGAATGCGGCCCGATCAGCCGCCATATTAAGTATCACCTTTTGTGAAATTTCCCAAACTGTCTTATATATACTTTTTAAATCATCGGGAATGTTAGGAATATTTTGAATTGACCCGCAATTTGCAATAATTTGATTCTTCATAACATCATCCCATAAATCTCTCTCAGTCAAATCTTTTAGCAAGTGATGGTTTACTATTTGAAATTCTCCAGATAAAACACGACGCGTGTAAATATTAGACGTGTACGGCTCAACAGATTCATTATTTCCCAAAATCTGTGCTGTTGATGCTGTAGGCATTGGAGCTACAAGAAGTGAGTTACGTACCCCGAATTTTGAGATTCTTTTCTTTAAAGCAGCCCAGTCCCAAAGATCAGTTGGAGTCACGTTCCACATGTCATACTGCAGAATGCCCTTACTTACAGGAGAACCCTCATATGTTGAATAAGGGCCTTCAAGCTCGGCTAATTCGCAGCTTGCCTCCAACGCACCATAATAAATTGTTTCAAATATCTGAATATTCAACTGAGCAGCGTCTGGACTATCGAAAGGCATCTTCATCAGAATAAATGCATCTGCAAGTCCCTGCACACCGATACCAATAGGACGATGCCGGTAGTTCGATGTTTTAGCTTCGGGAACCGGGTAATAATTAACATCAATGATCTTATTCAAATTCTTGGTCACAATTTTTGTAATTGCTTTTAACTTTTCAAAGTCATACATCTTCTTGTCAGCCATCGCAAACATGTTAACCGCTATCGAGGCCAAGTTACAAACGGCAATTTCTTCGGGGGAAGTGTATTGAATGATTTCAGTGCATAAATTAGAAGATTTAATAGTTCCCAAATTTTGCTGATTTGACTTACGGTTGCAAGCATCTTTATATAGCATGTAGGGTGTACCAGTCTCTACTTGTGACATTATGATCTGGTACCATAAGTGCTGTGCTTGCACTTGTTTTACAAATTTGCCCTCACGCTCATATTTTTCATAAAGTTCTACAAATTCCTCTCCCCAACAGTCAGATAATCCCGGTGACTGATGAGGACACATCAATGTCCACACACCGTTTTTCTCAACACGCTCCATGAACAAATCTGGAATCCATAAGGCATAAAACAATTCCCGAGCGCGAAGTTCCTCTTTTCCTGTATTCTTTTTCAAGTTCAGAAAATCGTAAATGTCCGCATGCCATGGTTCTAAGTAAATAGCGAAAGCGCCTGGTCGTTTATTACCGCCCTGATCAACATAGCGTGCAGTGTTATTAAAAACACGAAGCATGGGCACTAAACCATTCGAATGCCCGTTCGTACCGGCAATGTATGTACCATTCGCTCTAATGTTGTGGACATTTATACCGATTCCTCCAGCTGATTTTGATATGTACGCACAGTGAGTAACGCATTGAAATATGCCTTCAATTGAATCACTAGGCATCATCAAAAGGAAACATGACGAAAGTTGAGGACGTGGTGTTGCTGCCGAAAATAGAGTTGGCGATGCATGAGTGAAGTACTTTTGACTCATTAACTCGTAGGTTTCAATTGCTGCTTTAATATCTTCCCCATGAATACCAACGGCGACGCGCATTAACATATGCTGTGGTCGTTCCACAATCTTGTCGTTGATGCGCAAAAGGTAAGAGCGTTCTAATGTTTTAAAACCAAAATAGTTGTATGAATAATCACGATCATATATAATACGAGAATTCAATGCATCTGCATTTTCCATGATAATTTTATGATGATAATCTGAAATCATAGGACAGTGTTTGCCAACTTTTGCATTCACCATGTTGTACAAGTCATCAATCACATCTGCAAAATATTGCCATTAAAACTTGACCACAAAACTAGTAGGGATAACTATTTACCGCTGAATTGTTTCTTGGTTTCTTTGTGCAAATTTGAAACTGCAATACGAGCAGCTAAAATAGCATAATCTGGATGATCAGTGGTCATCATGGCAGCTGTTTCAGCAGCCAGAGTATCTAATTCAACAGTTGTAACACCAGGATAAAGACCATTGATGACTTTTAATGTAATGGATAACTATGATAATAAGTATTATTAATGTTTCATGTAGCAGAAATTTCACTTACTGGATCTACATAGTTTAGGTTTAATCCATAGCACAGTTTTTGTACCCTGGATGTTATCTTATCAAGATGAACTTCCTCCTTCCTTCCATCTATTCAATTCCAATGGCAAATTATAATTTAAACACAATATTAAAGTGAAAATTCTTACCGCGCTTAAGGACAAACATCTTGCCCAACACCTTATTCACCATTGTGCAATAAGTAGTTTTCCACAAGCAAGAAAGCGAAAACCGGAGAATGCAATAGTGGGAGACGTTTACTAGATGATATATTACGGAAGTTATCCACAATAATTACAATACCAGGTAGAATTTCCCAGAATCAGAAACACTGAATCACACCTGGTCGGCAACGTATCTGTCGATAAATAAAGGTTACAAACACACTACAAGTTGGCGGGAAAATTTTACTCAATGTAGTTAACATGGAGCAATTTGTACGTTTCCCGCTAAAACATGAACTTTTCCCGCTAAAACTCATCGTTTTGAGCAGTTTTGAGGTTCGTGACGGATACGTCCACCTTGTTTCGGGGATCCGTCTCTGCTGTGTTTTGTGTGTAAAAAGCTTTGCTGTTTGGAAATTGAATATTTATATTAAGTGTATCGTTTTTTTTTGTCCAAAATGATATCTGGGTACGTGTAGTGTCAAGCTTCTGGCAGTGCAAAAACTTGAATTTTTATCTTATTGTTGTTAGGTCAGATAATTCTGAAAACAAAGTTACAATTGAAATTCTCGTCGATAGGAAATGCGATTCCCAGCCCGCAATTCAGTTTGAACGAGGAGACTATAAAGAGAGGGCCGTACATGAAGAGTACCAATATTTGCACCATATCCAGCGCATTTTACAAACTGGAGTCAAACGCGGCGACCGCACAGGCGTTGGTACTTATGGAATATTTGGGGCCCAAATGCGTTATAGTCTTAAAGATAACGTGTTTCCATTGCTAACGACTAAACGTGTATTTTGGCGAGGAGTTGTTGAGGAGCTGTTATGGTTTGTCAAAGGTAGCACAAATGCTAAAGATTTACAGGAGAAAAACATCCATATTTGGGATGCAAACAGTACCAGATCATTTCTTGACTCTGTGGGGCTGCAAGATAATGAAGAGGGTGATCTTGGTCCCATTTATGGCTTTCAGTGGCGACACTATGGAGCTATTTACACTGGCATGAATTCAGATTATACAAACAAGGGTATTGATCAATTAAAGAATGTCATAAACACAATTAAAAATAGGCCAAATGATCGGCGTATTATTATGTGTGCGTGGAATCCTATAGATATCCCGCAAATGGCATTACCACCATGCCATTGCCTTGTACAGTTTTATGTGGCCAATGATGAATTATCCTGCTTGCTTTACCAACGCTCAGCTGATATGGGTCTTGGAGTCCCATTCAATATTGCTAGTTATGCTCTGTTGACGTATATGATTGCTCATGTTACTGGCTTGAAAGTAAGCTAAAGAAGTTTCACATCTTGAAAATTATTATCAACATTTCTTTGCAGCCTGGAGAATTCATTCACACCCTTGGAGATAGTCATGTGTATATAAATCATGAAGTTGCTTTACGTGAACAACTCCAACGTATTCCTCGTCCGTTTCCGCAATTGTTCATCAAGAGGACAATTACCAACATTGAAGATTTTAAATTGGAAGATTTTGATTTGGTGGGATACAACCCACATCCTAAAATCAACATGCCAATGGCTGTCTAATTCTACTACAATATAATCAACATTTCCTAAATGTAGTCGCAGAATATGTATAGAATTGCTTCATATCGTTATGACAATATGTACTTAAAATTTAGTTGCTTTATGTACTTAATATGCAGCAACGTATACCTTGTGTGTTTCCGCGATTGCTCACCAAAAGGTCAATTATCGATATTGATGTTTTTAAACCGGAGGATTTTGATTTGCTGGGATATAATCCACATTCAAAAATCAACATGCCAATTGGAATTCTACCAAAATATCATCAATGCTGCCAAAATGTATTTACCGAATATGTATAGAATCGCTTCCTATCATTATCACAATATGTGCTTAATATTTTATAAATCGTACTAATAAATAATGGATATTATCTATGTTTCTTAGTATTGAATCCTTATTTTAATCAACTTGGCGTTGAGGCGACTAGAAAACAATAACAAAAATACATATGTCACCAATGCAAAAGCAAATATAAGCAGATGCTGTATTACTTGTGAGAGGAATTATATTTTCACAAGATGCCTGCCCTTAAATCAGTCGAATCAAAGATGAATATTGGAAGTGGGTCGATGCCAATCCGAAAGAGTGGCAAACCAACGCAAGCTTCAATGCAAAACACCACTCCACATCATTGCTACAAATGTATTTTGATGAAACGATTCTGGATGCTTAGTGTCAACATGTATGACTTCATGGGCCTTATTGATATTTGCCCTGGAAATACTCTTCATGCAGTCAAACCCTATGTGAGCTGTAGAAATTAAAATCGTGACAATAAACGAACTTTTTACGTTTAGTACGTTTAATTTTGCTTTACTTGTCGAACATTTATATTAATTCTAGCACAGCTTAAGTAATTGTTAAAATATATAAAATCATTATTTACATTACAATTGTCATGTAACCAGGACTGATTTTCAGTTTTAATAATCCTTGGTACAGCATGATATGATAGCCTAGACTCTTTGCTCATTATGACAATATCTCCACTATGTAGGAACAGTGCAGTGGGTTTTTCATCAAGTGTCTGACCACCTATTAAAAATATTGCACTATTTCCAAAACTAAATGAGAACAAAGGTGCTTCAAGATATTGTTCAGAATGATCTGTGTGTGGAGCAAGTGTTGAATCCATGTGATAAAAGTTCACAATAGCTGCTTCAGGCTCAAAATCTTTGTAGTCTAATACACCTGCAATGTCTTTGCAAAGAGTAACTAAACTTGTAGGTAACTCACTTTTGTTATTGTTGTTGTAGACCTTGGTGTCCCAGTTATGATGATACCCAAGAGTCGACCATCTTAATTTTTTTATGTAATTTGTGTGCCCATCATTTGCATATTGCCAAAAATCATAATTTTCTGGGATTGGGTCATGAAGATCAATGTTTAACTTGTGAGGTTTCTTTGTGTAATTCTCTAGTGATTCTCTAATATAATATTGCTGTCCTAATATTGTAAATGGGTTTTTGATATAAATTAAACCTGGCTGAGCAGGAATACTATATACTTCCCATGTAAAAGGATTTTGCAATAAAGTATTTGCAAATTTTTCTTTACCTATACTAATTCTTTGGACCTTTCAATCAAGCACAAATTAGCTTGAAACTAAAAACGTGTGAAAACATGTACCTGATTCGATGACACTTTAATTTTGTGTATATCCAGCACTTCATTAAACGAAGGGGGTGGTTTTCTGGATTTATAATACTTGAACCTTTCTTTAAACATTTCACACACTAATGTTTACACTTCCACCACAGCTGCTCGCAGCTGCTGAGAAGAAATGAAATTAGTTAGGTTATATTTCATGCTGGTACCGACGTTGCTCACTACATGCTTTGTCGCGATATTCCTGGTTCATGTTAAAATTTCGAGTGTCATTTAAATTATCAAATTAGTACTTAATTAACGATAATTGAAATAAGCAGACGGTGACATCGCAGATGTGTTAATTAGCCGCAGAATACTGCTATTGCGGCTCGCAACATGAAAGGTTATGTCGATCAACGATCCACTGTGCATTTCTTCTACACATGAGATCTCAGTAGGGAGAAATATACGTATGTTTAGAGACCAGGTTTTATCAAAACTACCACTGCAAAAATGCTTCTTCGGGGCTGTTTTACAATTGTGAAGCATGTCTACCAAAGTGCTGCAGCTGTGGAACATCCATGTGTTTTAAATTTCAGTAGGTCATGTTCTAAACTTTTAGTATTTTAATCCTATTTGATCAGCATGTATCTTATCTGTTCTTACTTTTTCCAGGGCTTTCAAAACTACAATATGCATCATACTCTTGCAATAAAATTACTAACAGTACTATTAGAACAGCAGATCATTTGAGAAAATTTTGTGATGATAAAAATCCCTCAGATAAATTGCCAAATGTGAAGGAAGTAAAGTTGGAGAAAGGTGTGGAAATCAAAAAAATTAAGATTGAGAATAAGGAGAATCAAACAGCAATAATTGATGTAATTGCACCCCAATTGAGAGATGAAGATGACAAAGTGCCTGAGACTTGTGTTGATGAAAATCTGCTAAATAATGTCACTGAGAAGAGCCTTGATAAACAGTCATCTGATACTGAGACTATTAAGGAAACCATAATAAATGAACCTATCAAAAAGCTTAAGGATAAAATACTACCCAAAAAGGAGGAAATTGTTGAAACAGGTATTCCAAAACTCACTTGATAACTAAATATAACAATTAAAAATTTATTAGGTGAAGAAGTATCAGCAACTCCTCAAGCAAAAAAACGCAAACGTGTGGACTTCACAGCATCTAGTCTTGAAAGAAATTTCATCACACCTGTTCGGGCGATGGCTGATTTCCTGTTAAAACCATCAGATTTGGAATCGCTTCCGAAGACGAAGCGACGATCTCCATATGAATCCGAGCCGCCAATTACCGTCTATTGGCGAAAGGATGTCGAAGCAAAAGCCTTAGAAGTTTGGGGATCTCGCGAACGACTTCTCAAAGAAGTGATAAAGCGAGATATAGAACGCAAGAAATACCAACAAAATATTTTCACAGTAAAGCGGCGATTACGTGATTATCGGCGTGAAATGGGTAAATTTTCAGAAGTAAACGTTGAAATGGAATCAGGCTTAATGGGTCGGTCTGGCAAAGTTGTACTGATGGCAGTTGGCATGCAAGTTATTCAAATCGTCGAATACTTGGACATTATTAGTAATATTTGTTTCATTTTGTAGTAATATGACAAATTTCTTATTTAAACTTGGAGCGTGGATTTTTACTGGTTCGCACTCTCTTTTTTCGGAATGCATTCATTCGCTTGCAGATACCATTAACCAAGTGATACTTGCTTATGGAATACACAAATCCGTTCAAGTTAGTCATACTTCATTGTAACATAGTTCTTATCATAATTGGTTAACCAGATTGCAGATTCAACTCATCCATATGGGTATACAAACATGAAATACGTTGCTTCGCTAATTTCCGGTGTGGGTATCTTTTGTGTCGGTACAGGATTATCGGTTTATCATGGCATCTCAGGCTTGATTGATCCACAACCCATACAAGATATGTTTTGGGTATGTAACACAGATGTTGCATGAATTTAAAAGTAAGATAACCTTTCTTTAGGGCTATTGTATTCTTGGCGGATCTTTGATTTCCGAAGGCGCAACATGGTACGTTGCGTTCATGTCAATAAGAAAAGGAGCTATTGAAAGTAAAATGTCTATTCGTGATTACAGTAAGCAATAATAATTAAGTTATAATAGAGTATAGTTGCTGAAATATTTTAAATTTTAGTATTTCGAGGCCAAGATCCCAGTGTGAATGTTGTACTGCTTGAAGACGCTGCGGCTGTGATTGGTGTGACTGTAGCTGCTACTTGTATGGGCATATCTTCAATGATCAACAGCCCAATACCGGATGCGTTAGGTTCTTTGATTATTGGTGGCATTCTAGGCACAGTTGCATCGTTTATTATTTATACAAATGTCGCCGCTTTGGTGGGCCGCTCCATACCGGAAGAAAATCTTGACAAGATCAACGCTGAACTGGAAGCGGATGTGATGATTCGAGCCATTCACGATGTAAAGGGTATCGATATGGGCAATTATTTGGTGAGGTACAAAGCGGAGATGGACTTTGATGGCCGTGAATTGACACGTGCTTATTTGGATAAACAGGATTTAAACAATTTATTGGAGGTTTGCTCGATATAAACTGTTTATTAAATTTCTGTTTGAATGACTTGTTTATTTGCTTTTAAGGAGGTGAAAAAATTCGAAAATATTGATGAATTGGAAGAGTTTATGTTGAAACATGGGGAGTCAATTGTTGACATGATGGGAGGCGAAATTGATCGGATTGAAATGAAGCTCAGAAAGAAGCATCCGGAAATACGGCATTGTGATTTGGAGATTCTATAAGAATTTATGTTGAATTTGTATATGTATGTATCTATATTAATTAAGAATAATAAATAAATGTCATTCTTGGAATGAATACGTAAGTTGTCTTATTTTTCACTATGCCAATTTCGCAATTGCGTGCGCAATAGAAAAACACAGAGATTTAGCATAGTTGAGTAAACGACTTAGTGGGAATTAAGGTCACCATTATTAATTCATCAGAAAAATAAATGGTTATCGTATTAGGTCATTGCAAGATTATTGCGAGATGAACTATAAGCATGATCAATTTATTAAGCGCGCACGCGAGCTTTTCAGTTGAGTTTGCACAACTAATACAAAATGAAAGCTTGTTTTGTGCTTCTTACGTTACCACTTGTTATTAGTGCGGGTATCGCAGGTGTTTTACTTGGCGAACAAAAGGGGAATTCAGCGCGATGTGATTTCGTATCTGAAGAAAGAGCGTACGTGTGCAAAAACATTGCGGGAAAGTTTCCCGACGTGTTCTATGGCCATTATCAATTAAGATGTGAGGGCTGTAATTTTCCAATATTTCGAAAAGAATTGTTTCCGTACAATAACGACCTGCTCGCTTTAAATTTAAGCCACAGTTCAATCGCGCGAATTGCTTCAAACGCCTTTCATTCATTCTCGGCTATAAGGGATCTTTGGTTGCAGCACAACAATTTGAAAGAGCTGGATACCAATGCATTCAGTGGATTAAGGCAAGTGTTTGAACTACACTTGGAACACAATCAACTGACGCAATTGAAATACAAGTTTGCGAACGCTTTCGAAGCCAGCTCTTTATTCCTAAGCTATAATCAATTGCGTGAAATACATGCAAATGTGTTCGAAGGCATTTTAGGCTTGATGAACTTGGATCTATCGCATAATCGTATTGGAACTCTGCATTTGGATTCGTTTGCGCATCTTAAGGGATTGGAGTATCTGAATTTGAACGACAACGAACTGTGCTCATTGCCTCTAGGAGTTTTCCGGCATTTGACGCTGTTGAAGGAGTTGAATCTGTCCCAGAATCGATTTAAGAAGTTCCAAATTGGCAGCTTTTCCGGCTTGATTAACTTGTTTGCTCTGAATATTTCGCATAATGCATTGAATGATATTTCACCAATCTGGTTGACACCGATTGATCAGCTCACAGTTTTAGATGTCTCTGCGACAACGATCGATTATCTGGATGTAATGGAATTGCAATCAAGTGCGCCATTCTTGAAGAGAATTGCATTAAGTGATAATACATGGAGCTGTCGTACTTTGGAGAATATTGTGCGGTTGTTGCGCTCCAAAAATATTGCCGTTGGTGAGCATGACCGTTATGAAGTAACGAATATTAAAGGGATCGCATGTGCTGAAAGCTTTATAACGGAAGAACGTGTACCCTTTGGTGTATTTTTTAAATATGCCATGAAACAAACACAGCAGTATAATGGAGTTTGTTGATTTTGCAATTTTTGCTAACCTGATTTCAAAACTTCTAAAGTTTTGCGAGTTGCATAACGTTGAAAGCACAACACTTAACACTTCAACTTTTAATGTTGTTTTACATTTATTTCAACTACTCACTGATAAATAAAATTAATTTAAGTTACTTGAATGTGTATTTTGTGATTATTAATTTTTAAATTAAATATGGGCCGCACACTTGCAATGAGTTGCTTGTCGGCAGAAACGTTGGAACGCGCGAGGTCGCACAAGAAGCGTGCACGTTGATTGAAATTAATAATCGATGACTTGAATGTGTAAATATTTGGATTTTCAGTTATAGGGTTGCTCAGTTGGAAGCCTCGACAAATGGATGAATGAAGAATGAAGACTACCTTACATTGAAGTCATTGAGGAAGAACTATGAATTGTTTGCGTTGCTCTCAAGTCGTCAGCATTTGCATTGTATGATTTGCTTGGTTTTTTTTTTAGCATATTTTGGTAAATTCATGGCGGATGTGATTGATGAGGAAAAAAGACGAATGCAGATGTAATGAGTAAAAGGCCATTGAATTGATGGAAGTTTAAGGACGAGATGCAAAACGCTTGAGCGAATGAAATTGGCTGCGGCCCTAATTGCACTCAGCATGCAATAATCGTTCGCGACGAGGCAATAATATGATAACTTTGATAACTGCGCATGCACGAGGAGAAGCGCTTGAAGTATGCACGAGAAGAACGCAAGAACAAGAACGCTGCACTTAAGTACATGTCGTTACATAATCTTACATTACATTTCATTAGATTACAAGTGCAGTGCGCCAGACATTGCAGAGCGACGATGACACTTAGCGTTCCTTCTCACGAGAAGAAAACGTTGTGCTTTTCCACTGAAAGCACCTAAGCGTACCGCAATGGATTAATGGAATATTGAGAAACTTCAATAATGCCGCAGTCATCTATTTCACATTCTTCGATGAAAATTTCGGAACATTTTAGAATGGCGCAAGTTTTAAAGTTGTAAAACGAAGCACAATGACAGCCGCCTGTATTTTAACTACCTATTGAATATACAAATACGATTTTAAAAGATGCATGAAGCGCACGTATATTTGATTTAGCTAATATATAAAAAGTTGTTCGCCTTTATAAAATATGCGAAGAATACTTTGCTCAAAGAAGCAAGAAGTCGAGTGTGTTTTGTCAGATCTCGAGTCACACGAGCAGATCATTGCTTTTTTCCGCTCTGGCCGTCGTTTTGGAAGAAGGATGGTTAGGAGAACATCATTCTTGTCATGGCTGTCGGCTAACAGCTAAAACAGCGCGCGAACGTTGTATGCAAACGAGAGATCAAGATGTTTGAGTGATGCGCAAGGCGCACGAAGACGACGCCAAGGAAGCAGGACGAGAAAACTAGCTTTGTACTAACGCGCGCGCGAAATGTGCTCGAACAAATGAGATTCATTTTAGATATGCAAATGCAGCCGCCAACTTAAGGAGTTGCGGCACATACATTCGGCGCATGCCGGGGGCGGCTGATGTGTGCGACGATATGCCAGCCATAATGTGCAATCCCTGCTGCGGATGGGAAGGCGTCGAAAGAATGCGAAAGAATGACGCAATTGAGACACGAAGCGCCATCAAATAATGTATAAGCAACACCAGCGTTAAACCAGCAAGCTTTCTTCAACAAATTATAGTGTTATCAAATATTTTAGTGGTTTTCCTTTTATTTCTGAAGGTGATATTTGTTCGAATTATGTCGACGGACGGTGGGGACGCAAAGCAAAGAAGGAAACGGAAGTAGGAAACATTTAAGAAATTTAGACGCACGTGCCGATGCAAAGTTGCGGCGTGTGGTCCCGCTGGGTACCAGCTTGATGGATAGGGGACTGTCTTTAAGGCTCAATTTAAATGCATTCCTCGGCGTGTGCCATCGACGACGACGACGAGACGTTGTCATTGTCGCAAACGGCGCGACGCACACAACGGCCTATTCCTCGTGGGAGCAGCCAGCGATAGCACTTACTCAACCCGACCATTGAGAAACATTGAGAAATTAAGACGTGCGGATTATATCAGTGCGCGTTTGCTTTTTTGATAAATCGCTTCGCATAAATTTTCCGCGCAATTTTTCATAAGATGCACACGCGCGTTAAACGCCACGAGTGGGAGAGGAAGCGAACAGGAGCGTAACACGGCATTCAATGAATGGAAGCGAAACGCCAAGGACAAAGAATGAGGGTTAAATGCTCCTTCTTTTATAATTTTGTCCTCTTCCTCGTCTCCTACTTATTTCATTCTTTCTTCCTTTATTATATCCCCTTTGTTATTGCTTCTCCTTCTTGCTTTAGTTATACCAATAGCTGGCAATCCGTTTACGCTCCAGGCGTCACTCCCCAATCTGTCTCGGTGCTTGAACCCGTTTATCCTTGGCGTAGTAAAATTTCAAGGGAATTTTTACAAAGCGCACAAAATACGAGAGCTTCCCATGACGCATACTTTAACTGATGACTAATACTTTTGATTTGATTTCGCGTAATTACTAATAAACCGCAACAAAATACGCAATCTAAACTTAATGAACGCTTGGTTTATAAAAACGCCCAGGGACGTGTACGATTAATCATATTTAGCAATTACATTAATTACATCTTGGCACGAAGTCGTGTTGTTTTCTCAAAATGAAGTTCCATTTCTGTTTCACGGTAATTTGCGTGATATTAATCCAGTCTTCGGCGTATTCGGTGGTGACCACCAAGAAAGACAAGAGCCCAGCTATCGCATGGGGTTTCCCCACATCGGGTGGCCTTCGCTACTGTCTACCTGGCTTCATCTTCGTGGCAGGAAAGTGCAGACAATTAGTGGTCTACAAGAGAAGACAACTCGGCAATTTCCCTCATTCGAGACAGAGTCAAAGCTTGTGCAACTGAAATTTCGCTTCGCCTATAAATCAGTGTAATATTTGTATGTGTGACTCTTTTAACCTTTGGAAGTAACAGTGATATTATATATTAATTCATTGATTGCTACGCAAACATTAATACTAGTTACATTCGCTTCATTTCAATCAACTACATTAAGTCAAAAAATGTTTAACAAACGCAGTGCTTTTATTTTGCTTGGTGTCGCGCTCCTTCTAAATGGTTTCTTGATTACGCCAGCCGAAGCCGGTGTTAAAAAGTTCGTCAAAGATACCATCAGCAAAGTGAAGGGATTCTTCGGTTGTAATAGCCATGAAAATGAGGATGACCATAATTTGGCTATCGGGGACACTGATAATGATGGTAATTAACAATGTTTAGTTTCATAAGAGACAGTTTAAACGTTGAAATTCTTTTAGTTGAAACTACTTTAAGTAGTATGCGAAATACCGAAAAGACAACTTCATCATCAGTGAATAACAAGAATGTGAATGAAGCACCCGAAATCGATTTACGTCAGGGTGAAGGAATTGAAGAAATTGATCCAAGCCAAATAAAATTCGAATCAAGAATACTTGTGGATGTTCCCAGAAATTGTCCGGAAGGAACGCGTCTTGCACACGATAATAAATGCAGGCCTCTCTTTTAAACATGCTGTATTTTATAAAACTTGTAATGTAAATAAATACTTGAGTATCTTGGTAAATACATGAATATGTAAATGTTGTAGGAGTAAATCTATTCCGTCGAATTAAATCTTGTTTATTCAATTGACCTCTGCACTTCGCTTATTATAATGATGCGTGATCAGCTCGCTTGCGTGTTTTTGAAAAGTGTTTAAAGCATTTGCAGTCTTTATTAACGTGAGGTCGCAAACTTTAATCTTTCACCAAGCGCTCAGTTGCCTTCGATAAACTCGAATAAACAATTCTTCTTCTAGCAAAATGGCATCGCATCTAGTGACAAGTTTACTACTTTTAGTTTGTTTAATTGTATTAATAATATCCGCAAATGAGGATTTTGTTTATCCGGATGAGTATAAAAAGTTGATCACTGGTAAGTCATCAAGTGAAGAAGAACATCGGATATCATCAGGTAAAACATAATTAATAAAGTTAGGCAGAAGTTTAATGAAAACTTTTTAGAGATTAGTTTGAATTCACGTGTTTTAATAAATCTGGATTGCAATCGAGGCTATGCAAAAATTGGAGGACGTTGTCGGAAAGTCAGTCGCACTTAAGCATTTTTGCGCGACTGAATGGCATAAATAGAAGATAAGAAAATAAGTCATTATGTTTAGTTCATTGTACTGACAACGCGGCTCAGAATTGGAACGATTGATAACCTTTCTGCAGAATGTGTTGAGAACTTTCGGGTGACATTTCAAAGTGCGAACAATTCCTCCTTAGTGCGAGTCGAAATGGCAAGCGTTCTAAGCGCATCTTTCTGCGTGCTGCTTTGTCTTTTCGTATTGACCGAGGGGCAGTATCGACTACCCTTACCGTATTACAATCAACCGCGACGTTATCCCCCGATGGGCGGCTGGTATCAGAATTATCCACAGATCTCATATTTGCCCACACCATATATGGGAATACGGCAGAATTATGGTCGATACGCTGATCCTTATGCTCATATTCCAACTGAAATTATAGATTTAGACGAGAATTCCGTACGTGGTACATTTACAACTAGTGCGCCGATTATTAATTATCAAGCGAGAGAGCAGCAAATCCAAGAGCAAATTAGACAGAGATATGAACAATTACGAGAGCAGAGGGACGAATTGCAATTGCAGGAGGACCAATTAAGAAAACATCAGGAAGAATTAAATAGGAGAAGTGAAGAATTAAAGCAGTATAGGGATACGGAGGAAGAGAGAACTCAAGAGAGACCACAACGTCAAGAAGTACCTCAGTATCATGTTGAAGTAGTGACTTCGAAGCCAATAAGTTCTTATATTGTGGAACAGAATAATAACAATACCAAAATCTCAGTCAATCCATCAGGACTTCATATTCTAGAGAACCGTCCGGTTACCACGCATGTTCGAAAAGTTTTTACAAACGATGGTTCGGGGAAGACTTCAAGAGTTTACACGATAAACCTTGTTAATGGGGTTGAAGTCACAACCACTGAAGACCCTAACGCTATTGCGACGCCTGGCAATGAAGACACCACGACGGAAGAAGATCTTGAAGAGAATGTGCGCAATGAAGATGAAGAAGAGGCAAAACCGGAAGATGTTGTGAAATGGCCTTCGTTCTTTTAATTTTCCAAGTATGCTTGAATAGCAAACAAGTTTAACCATTGTTGACACATATTATTTTCATATTTAGTTATGCTAATTTCTTCGAACTATGTACAAATGTAATAATAATCAGTCGGGGAATGTTTGCATTTATGACGCGTTTTCTGAATTCTTCAAATTCCAAAATATTATTATTTTAAATAGCTTGTAATCATTTGTTTACTACTTATTTTGCATTCATTTTAGACCGAAATGTTTACCTATACAGCAGTGGTACTTATGTTAATAATTTGTTTATATTCAGCGAACACAAGAAGCGTGAAAAGTGAATTCGACGAAGAATGTTCTTTCAAGATATTTAACAAAACGTGTCCGAAGAAAATCTATTTACTAGCAATGCCAACAATTTGTGAGGGTTTATATACTTGCAATGGCACTGAAAAAGTACAGAAACGAGCATTTTGTGGGGATGTCATTGTACCATTTATTACAATATGTGGGGTTGATCAATTAAGGATTAACCAAGTTATTAATACACCAAGCCAATGTCCACCTCAACACGACTTCGATGCGAATGGAGAATGCGTACGAATATTCAATATCAAATAATTTAGAACTAATTGATTTTTTATATTACAATGTTTCATAATAGTTTGATTAAATGTTGCTCATAAAATATATATATCAAGATAAGATTTTGATTTGTGAATAACAAAAATTCAAGTGGATGTCTACTTTATTATCAGACTTGTATCTCATGTCGTTTTAGAAGCGATGTTGTTTATCTAGTGTTCACTTGTTATTGAGTAATACTATTGCGTGAAAATATCCAAATTGGCAATTGGTTGAAATTGTGAATTTTTTGTAGCTGAAACTACACGTATAAAATGCAAAAAGTTAATTGGCAAGCTTGCATCTTGTTGTTGTTTATTTTATCGATTGCGAGCAGTGCGAATGGAAAATGGGTGAGCATAGCGCAGACTTTAATTCGACTGAAGGCAAAAGTTGCGCATTTAGCGTCAGTTATGACTTGTCCTCAAGGAAAAATCCTCGATGTAAAAGGTGATTGTCGACGTGTGTTTACTCGACGTCATAACTGAATCTCGCAACAATTTCAATTCAATTTAGAATGAGTGTTGTAATTGGTAAGTGAATCATTTTTAAAAAGTATGCAATAAATAAATAATTTGTTTCATTTCCTTAATGTGATACTAAGTTAAATGAAATGTCACATTTTTATACTGTATATTTTCAAGTGCTTATAACTGATTAAAGCAGCGTCATTGAGATAAGAAACTGAATTCATGATTTGTTAAGAAAGTAAACATTTATAAGCTTTCTCGTCTGATTTTCTCTCAGTATCTAGTCGTAAAGTTGTAGTTATTGCGCACACCTATAACCTATTCGAAACATATTGATTGCACGATATCAAGTATAAAAATAAGAAATGCAGTTCCAAGTTGTATTGGCTTCAGTGGTAACAATAATAGTAATATTATACATTCGAGAAACTCACCAAATATCGGAAGTACAGTATGGAATATCAAATGAATTAAAAGAGGATATTAGGGAAATGTTTTATGGTTTGATTAAAAGATTTGTCCAAGAAGCTAAACAACCAATGTCAGGGCTACAACGTAGCATTGTAACAGTGGGCTGCAAACCTTGCAGATACAGAACTGCATCGGGTAAATGTATTCGCATACGCGGTTGTGTTACAAGTGACGATGATAGTTCATAAGAAGAGAAGATGGACGAATAAATCATTAATTTGATGTAAGAGTACTTGTAGATATCTAGCATATGATAAAACTTTGCATTAGCTATGTATTGAAAATGTGTTGGTCAGACGTTCTTTCCTGCTTCCTCCAAATAAGTGAAATTATTGAAAGAGTTGTAAACTGAGAGAATCTCAAATTTCCTGAAAATGAATTAGCTTTTGATTAGCTTGCTATAAACTAATTCTAATATTAAGTTAATTATAATTCTCTTAATTAATTGATTATATTTTGTAGGAATTGAAAGGACAAAACAAGACAATGAAAGAAGCCCCAAATAGAAGAATAGTATTATTAGACATTATAGATCAAAATAGAAATATAATTAATTTATTTTACATTATAAAATACAGTCTCTACTTATGTAAATTATATATTTGATGGTATTCAAATCGTTTGTGATTCAAAGATATTACAACACTCATATAATTCCTTATTTTGTTTAAATATTTACGCTTTTATCCCATGGGTAATTACAAATTTGAAATGAAAATAAATAAGATAAAACAACGTCATTATAATCTGGATGCTATCGCGTTTAAAACTAATTAAATTAATACAATAAGAAATGTATGATACTTTGGTCATTTTTCAGTAGTAGATCAGCTTCCAAAATTTATATAAATTTGTTTCCAGGTAAAAATCTAAGATGTTAAACAATATTGTTGGCATGGTATATTAATTGAATCTGATATTCCGAAAAAATAAAATAATAGTGCATAAATTGTAAACATGACTCATTTAATTAAGGTATAAACCTTAATTAAATATTAAGGTATAGAATTATTAATCGATTTCTTTATTGATAAGATAAAGTTTATCTTTTATTATTAGATTGTTTACAATTTGAAGAATCTGACTAATAATAAATGAATTTGCAATATGTTGCGAAAGCAGATACTAAGTTTTCTCTGCTGATTTTTCCTCAAATTCATCCAGACAAAGACATAATACTTGATTGAGATAATAAGGACACTTGAAACATAATAAGTTAATTTCTTAATGCCTTATTAATAATGGTATATATAGTTCTAGAAAAAGGCGGCTGTTCCACCATTCAGATTGGAACTCTTATAATTTCAAGTTACTCTGTTCGCAAACACCACGTCATAACTAACGTGTAAGTATATATTTCGTTTGGCAATCAAATGTAGTCTGGCTTTTTATCAAGATCTTTTAAAATTTATGTTTTTAGTTATCGTCATGGAAAAATCCTGGATTTTAAGAATAAATGTAAGAATGGTTCATTTCTTATTAATATTTCAATACATTAAGAAAGAATATAGTAATAACTCAGTGATTTTATTATTCTTATGTGCGTAGTAAATGAATCATTAGTTGAGTCGTTTTTTGTGAAATACAAATTTGCATTTAGTTGTAAAAGCACAAGTCATTGGAAAAATCTGCCTCATTTAGATAAACATCTGAATTTGAAATTTGTTAAGAGAAGAATCTTACTTATAAGTCATCTTTTGTGATGTGGACTTTATTTAAGAAATGATGTTGCAATTTATGCTCAATTTGATAAGGAATTTAAAGAAAAAAAGAAAGAAAAAGGAGAAAAAATAAAAAATAGTGGATGTTACAAGAATAGTATTATTATTCATATTCCACATTATTTTAATAAGTAGATGGGGCAATAAATTAAAATAAAAGTTAACATGTTGGAAAGTTATCGATATATTTAGAATGAATTAATTGAATCTTAAGCTATTTCCAATATATTAAGAGCAAAAGAGCAAGTGATGGCTAAGTGCAAGCAACTCGAGTATTGCAAGACGCGCCACAATTTTTAGAAATATTCTAGTTATATTTTGAACCTTATATCTTGTTAACTATATCAATTTCTACGTACATTATAAATAGAAATTAGCGAATTTTTAACTTAATGAATATTTAACTTAATATTTAGTTTAATTAAGTCACCTCTATACCTATAGTGCTGAGGAATGAATATAAAGGAAGGTTTATAAATATTTGCTCTTTTAACACAATTGGAATATCCTAATGATTTTGGAGTTGACACGGTGTGTCAACTGAATGTCATAATTCCAAAACATTAAGAAAGAATAAAGTAATTCTTATATTGGTGTTTATTACGCCATAAATAAATCACTAATCCAATTCTGTATTGCAAAACTAAAGTTCATATTTGGTTATTAAATGATGCCTTGTTTATTGTATATTTTCAAGTGTAAAACCGCAGACCATTAAGATATCCGCAATTGTGATTACTCACACTAGCGAAACTGTAGTAATTGATATAAAATCGCCAAAATCATTTTTACAACACGTTACAGATAGTACTGAATATACAGTTGAATTTTATGTTGAGTTTAATTATTTATCAGTTGTAATATTCTGTATTGAAGAAACTCGCGAATTGGATATTGGTATACAAATTATGTTAAAAATTATAACGCAATTACTTTGCAGTAGTTAACTAGCTGAGCTGGTCTTCGATCCTGATTGCGAATCTTGCCAAATCAAAGCAGTGCGGGGTGGGTGAGCATAGCGCAGACTTTAATTCGACTGAAGGCAAAAGTTGACTGAAGGCATTTAGCGTCAGTTATGACTTGTTCTCAAGGAAAAACTCCTCGGTGTAAAAGGTGATTGTCGACGTGTGTTTGCTCGATGTCATAACTGAATCCCACAACAATTTCAATTCAATTCGGAATGACTGTTGTAATTTGTAGGTGTATCAGTTTAAAAATGTAAGCAATAAATAAATTATTGTTTCATTTTCTCGATGTGATAGATACTAAGTTAAATTAAATGGTGCATATTTATATTGTATATTTTCAACTGCATGTAATTGAATAAACTAACGTCATCGAGATAAGAAATTGAATGCATGGTTTGTTAAGAAAGTAAATTTATATAAGCTTTCCATCTGATTTTTTCTCAGTATCTAGTAGTAAAGTTTTAGCCATAGCATACACTAAGTACCTATTTGAAAACGTCATATTGATTACTCAATATTAAAAATAAGAAATGCGGTTTCAACTTGTGTCGGCTTACGTGGTTGCAATAACAGTAATATTATACATTCGCGAAACTCACCAAATATCGGAAGAACAGGATGAAACATCAGAAGAATTAAATAAGGATTCCGCGGGTATGTTTTACCCTATGTTTGAAAGATTTGTCCGAAAAGTTGAACGACCAATGCCAATGCTAGCACGCAGCAATATAAGAGTGGAGTGCAAACCTTGCAGATACAGAACTGTATCGGGTAAATGTGTTCGCATACGCGGTTGTATTATAAATGACAATAATAGTTCAAAGGAGACGATTGAGGAATAAGATGATGAAATTAATGTAAGAGTTCTTGTAGATATCTTGCACATGATAAGTTTTGCATTAGCCAAGTATTGAAAATGTGTTGGTCAGACGCTCATTCATGCTTTTTCGAAACAAGTGGAATTGCTGAAGAGTGGTAACTGAAACAATCGTAAATTTCTTACAAATTAATTTATCTTTTGATTAGATTGCTATGAACTAACTCTAATAAAAAATGCTCATTTCTTTATAAAGCTATATAATTTTTTTATACTCTTAATTATAATTCTTTTATTAATTGTTTATATTTTGTAGGAATTTAAAGGAAAAGAAGAAAAGAACAAAACAAGGCAAGGGAACATGCCCCCCAAATAGAAGAATAGTATTATTAGACACTATTTTAATAATTAGATAAGGTTATGGATTAACATAAAAATATAAGTAATTAATTTTACATTTACTCCTTATGCTAATTATGTTTGAGGGTATTCAAATTGTTTATGATTTGAAGATGATATATTACAACAATCATTTAATTCTTTACTTTCTTAAATATTTACTCTTTTAGCTTACGGATAATTATAACTTTAAAATTCTTATAAATGAGCTCATTATGGTCTGGATCCGATTAAAGGTCATTAATTTAATACAATAAGAAATGCCAGAATGCTTTATTCATTTTTAGCAGTTTCATGAAATTAGGTTCCCTATCACTTGCCCCCCATCATTTCGCCCAGCGACAGTATAACCTCAAGCAAGGTCCCTCAAATATTACCATGTGGCCTCCTGTGTTACTTTGCCCCCTATTTTAGAATTAAATTTGGGTGAGGCTTTAACTAATGTGAATATAAATTAATTCAGTTAACTGTACATACTTGCAATTTTATTTACGTAGCTTGTAGAAAATACATCATTATAATTTAAACAATTAAAATTTATATTATTACAATAATATTTAATTATTTAAATAGATTTATTTGAGATAAAGCGAAAAACAAAATAGGTGTTTTGGAAGACTGTGCGATTCCTTGTATCACAAATTTTGGTCGCATCTCAAACAAAAATATCGCCCGCTC
>JARJDV010001805.1:0-179960 GCA_030264675.1 Anaulacaspis nigra
CTTAACTTTAAAGACAATTTTTAGAAGAATAATGTATTTTAAAGTAATTTTGCGATTTTCATTTTTGGTTTGTTGTTAATATTGAGTTCTACGTCAAATAATTATTTATTAAGGGCGAATTTCTTGAGTAGATGATGTCTTAAAGTTTACTAATTTTCTGAATGAAGAAATGCAAAAAATAAACAAATAAAGAAAATTACTAAACTAATGATTCCTTAACTTTTAAGACGATTTTTAGAAGAATAATGTATTTTAAAGTAATTTTAAGAATATCATTTTTGGTTTGTTGTTAATATTGAGTGCTAAGACTAATAATTACTTATTAGGGGCGAATTTCTTGAGTGGACGATGTCTTAAAGTTTACTAATTTTCTGAATAAAGAAATGCAAAAAATAGACAAATGAGTAAACTAATGATTCCGAGTGTATACAGATTACTTATTACAGGCGAATTTTTTGAGTAGATGAGGTCTTAAAGATTTTTCAAGGTGAAAAGTCGCGTTTATACTACAGGAAATGCGGTAATTTTATAACAAAGATTTGGTAAATTAACAGGAATTCTTGGGTGAAATATAATTAGATTTAAATTCTATTTACACAGATTAGAACATTGCGCGTTATGTGTGAATAGAAAACAAACGATGGTCTTACTCGAGTGGTGTCAGATTACAATACGAATAGTAAAATGTTGGAAGGAATGTGGATGGCTTCTGAATACGATGCGTGTTATGATCGCGCACACAAAATTCATGCAGCACATTACATCTTAGCGCGTTTTTTATATCGAAATAAATGCCATAACGTACGGTGAATAGGCACTCGAAATTCGTATGTCGTATCAGCCACACACACCGAGATTTCAAATAAAAGAACGATCCTTAAATTCAATGCTTATTTGGCGTACGAAAACAACAACAACAACAATAAGCTTCACTTGCTCACCACTTTCTGTCAGCGAGCACCAGCGAGGTGTGAATGGAAAACGACGAATAAAACACGCGAGGATGCAAATTGTTGAATGACACAAATTCTCAGGCGATTTAATGACATCGGTAATGACCTTTGTTTATTCTCTGAAGGTGTGAATATAATTTCGAAAAGGATTTTATATTTTAAGGTAACTTTGGCTGAGTGAATTTTTGGTGGATTTAGTTTTAAATTAAAGCTTAATTGATATTTTTTCGAACAAATAGTTAATTAAATTCGATCGCAATGGCATCACTGTTGGCATAAAAATTCAATTAAATTACACAACATGATGGTTGTTGAAGGAGTGCAACGTATTGGACGATGAGTGGCGTTGCTGCCTACATGCAGGGTAGTTTTTCACGTGCGGAAAACGTACACGTGCCATTATGGCGCTCCTGTTTGCATGCGTGCGAAAATATTATCGAAGGGGAACGAATTTCTGCGTGCACGCAAATGAATATGCCGAAAAGTCGAGTACTGCGTACTTGATAGCCCAACCCCACGTCATGATGGTTGATGTTTTATTCATCTATCTCGTTTTATTCAACCCTTGTTTCCAAATAAACTTTTAATAATTGCTATAAAATTTGCTACTTTCTAGAAAAAAATATGATATTCTTAACAAAGCAAAACCAATAAATTTCTAATCAATCTAATGCGAATAATAAATCTCACTTGATCGATAATCGAATAGGGCACATGACGAAAATCATTTGTCCAGCCTAATCGAATACACAATCACCCCTCAAACGTTACAAGATTACAAGAAATAACCACAAATACGCGAGCAATAAAAGGCGGAGGAATTGTCTTAGTTCAAGAGAGCACGAGCGGCATAGATCTCGCTGCGCTTGGCGTTGGAACGGGCCCAAATATCAATCGACTTAATCTACTATATGTTGACACACAATTGGATTTGCCGACCACCCGCGGCCATCCGAGCGCAATTTACAAGTGCGCCGCCGCTCATAAATCCACACTGATTGGATGTTATGGCCGCCGCATTATGCCGCTAAGAAGATGTAGCCTCGTTCGGCGTATGCGTTGCGCGACAATAAAATAAAGCCGTTGCTTGCTGCAAAATCTATGCGAGGAGCGGAGCAAGCGAATTGTAAGTAAGCCGCCTTCGTTGCTTCGGCCGAGTCGAGTCGTGGGGGTGGCACAAGATCAATGTGTTTTGGCCAGCGCGCCAGCAACGAATGCGCAACGCAAATTTAATAATAATTCAGCGAATGGCTACAACTAAGGGTTGCTTTATGGCATTTTGAATGCGTGTTTTGGACTATTTGCTCTTCCGCAAGACTAGCCCTTAAGGCGAGTTTATTCACAACCAACTGACTAATCTTGACAAAATGTTTTACTGTTTCCCCTGTCGAATAAATAACTATTTCGGAGAACAGCCAAAACAACAACGCATAATGCATTTTATGCTTGGGGAGATTTTAAGGTTAATGATAAATTGGCAGTTGTAAGTATTTTGCTAGGATAAAAGATTGTGCAAATAGAATTTCGAAAATTGATTAAGTCGCTTCGTAAGGGAGGAAAGCGTAATGGCGAATGGCAAATTGCGAATTGCGCGCACGCCACTGGAGGCTGTAACGCTGGTGGCGGCGGCGGCGGCAGTGCGCGTAGAGCGGAGCAAAGCAGTCGAAATCGCATTATCTTATTAAAAACGTGCGCCGTCAGGCGTTAAAAAGCTATTTAGGTTTTTAGCACGTTAATATCATAATGGCCCATTCGTTCAGCTCCTTGCTACTTTACTCGCATTTTCATTATCCTTCTTTTCCTCGTACAAACGCGTCACTTCCTAATATCTCTCTAAATAAGCAATTTCTTTATTTTCTATTTTCCCTCAATTTCCTTAAGTCAGCTTTTAGAATACCTTGCTTAAAATAGCCGAAAATGATTTTCGTTGTTTAAAAGAGCACGTGGCAAATATTGAAAATCTGTACGCGTGCGCTGATAAGACCGTTTGGATGCGTGTACCTTGGTATATCCGCCGAAAATTCAATTATTGAATCATCGAGTTGTCGGAGGCGGTAGATGCGGATGGATATAAAACCGGCATAATTCCCTGGAGGGCGAAGGGTGGCAAAAAGCGGCGGCGCGCGCACACGCATCGAATCCCCAAAGGCTTTCTTCCAATATGCGCACAGCACTGGGATTTAAATTTACTGCCACTTGATAATATGGCATGCAATGATTCCGTCGTGTGTTTGCGCGATACTTGTTAATAAGGAGAGATGATAACTATTATGCGTTTGGTGATGAGAGGACCTCATTGCATTTGCAATCTCAAGTACGTTTACGATCGTGACGTTATTTTTGATGTTGAATCCATTGCATTTGCATATCAAACAATAAATCTGAAAATTCTGTATTTTAATGCTAGCGCTTTCGGCCGACGAAATAACTTAGTTGCTGATAATTATTAATGAAAGCGAACCGCAGAAAGTAATTTGCACTTTGAATGCACACGCGACGGCGATTGTTAATTAATTCTTTGAGATTTTAATTAAAACGTGCGCTCGCCAGTAAAGTAACTCTATTTGGCGCGGCCGAGATAAATAATTAATTTGGTTTGTTGTTCGCTCCGGCGCTGCGCATTCTTTGCGCGCTGCGTGTCGTCGTCTCGAGTGAAGTGAACTTCTCCGACGCCCGCGCGCGTTTTTCGTGTCAACCAATTAAAAGCGTCGGCGGCAACCGTGGCGGCGGTGACGACACGCTCGCATCGTGCGGCCCCCAAGGCTTTGGCGGGGCAATTAAATTAAAGACGTTAATTATTCAAGAAAACGCGTCCAATTAGTCTATTCTACGAATGAAGTGTCTGCGCGTCTTTAGCGCCAAGATGCATTCGTACTTTCACGTTCACGTCTCGCGAAAACCGACATAAAAGACTCAATTAATTTTTTCCGAATTAATTATCGAACGCGCATAATTAACACGTAATAACGTGCGCAGATGAAAGACGTCTTGCGCGCACGCTTTGAACGCTGAAAACGTAATTAATTCAAATGGAATCTCAATGTACACATTTTATTCCGGCGCAATTTATACGGCTTGCAGAGCATGAAAAAGTCATAGGGCATTTGCTATGCGTTGTCAATTTTCCAGCCATTCGAAAGCGTTACTCGTTCGTTGTTGGCAAGTCTTGGCTGGACCGGCCATAAACCTGCAGCTGAATGGCGGCGGCGGCGGCAGCGGCGGTGGTAAAACAAGCCACCGTGTGCGGGATACTCCATAAAACCGTGGCGCAAACGGCAAATAGCCGCGTGTCTTACGCAAGCGTACGACGTATGCATGCATGTTTTACAGGTCGCCAGCCACCCATCTTCATCGCCACTCGTCGCGCACGGTCATAAACGCGAATTACTAATTCAGCTTGCTTAAAATGCATCGCACTTACTCACTGCGCGCTCTCTATGGTCGAAAGGAAAAATAAACATATGCGAGCAACTTAAATGCAAATTTTGAAATTACATCTTGGCATAAGGAAATAAAATATTTACTTACGAATAATATTAAAAATACTTCAAATAATTAGAATATATTTAATTATTTCGCTAAGGGTTGAAATTATTAGGTAGCCGAATGAACAAAGAAGTAGATAAAACTTGAAAGATTTTTTTAAATCACCCCCAAATAGGGCGTTTATTTGATGATGATTACTTACATTCAACGATGGAACGAAAGAAGAACGAAATGAAATATTTAGTTACGGATGATATCAACATTTTTTGAAATAATTTAGATCTATTTTTTGTAATTTTGTAATTTGTGATGATATTCAGCAATTGAACACGACAAGAAGACAAAAACATATTGAAGAATATAAAGTAATCACTAACAATAATTAGGATATATTCAGTAATTTTGCTAAGGGTTGAAATGATCAGGTACCTAAATAAACAAACATTTTCGTAAACGATCCCCTAATAATGTCTTTATTTGATGACATTTCCTGCATTCAACGATCAACTGAAACAAAACAGAAATAATATATTTACTTAGAGATGATAAGAAAAATAATTAAAATATTTAGATTCTATCGAGTAATTTTGCTAAAGAATGAGATGAAAATTGAACATTTTTTGTAAGCCTCCCCCTATTTATTAAGTGATGACATTATTGCATTCTGTGATTGAACGAAACGAGAAGGAATTGAAATATTTAAGGAAATAAAATATTTAGTTACGAGTGAATTAAAAATTTTGGAAATAATTAGGATGTATTCAATAATTAGGATCTATTCAATAATAAAAATTTAAATATTTTTGTAAACCACACATAAAATGTTTATTTGGTAATGACATTCACTGCCTTAGACGATTGAACGAAAGAAATAAAATATTTAATTATGCATGATATCAAAAATTTTCGAAATAATTAGAATCAATTCAGTAATTTTGCTAAGGACTGAAATGAAATGATCAGGTGGTTTGATGATCAAAAAAATAGAAGACAAATTGAAAGATTTTTGATGATGACATTACCTGCATTCGCCAATTGAAAAAAGTATTGCAAATATTTGAAATTAGGATCTATTCAATAATTTAACTAACGGTTGAAATGTAAATTGAAAAATTTTTGTAAACCACCCCCTAATAAAGTGTTTATTTGCTGATGACATTAACTGCATTGAACGATTGAACGAAACAAGCCAGCGACAAGCCGTTTTACATCGTGTCGCAAAGAAGGGCGAGTAATCGCTTTCGTGTAGCGATTTCGGCGCGTAATCTATAATAATTGATGAAGTGTGCGCATTATACGGTTTGCAACCCCTCGCACGGAATGAACTCGCGTGCGTTTCTAGCAGTTATCTAATGCACGCATCGCATTGCCGCCGCCGATGCCGAGGGGCGCGACGAAGACAACATATAAACGACCTTAATCGACCGTCAAGTCGTCTCTGGAGAGCACGCCGAATCTCCAAGGGCAGCAAGCTATAAAACTATCGAATTGCTACGCAACCCTCGATCACCAGTTTTGACGTGAATGCGCGCGTACGCCGTGAAAAACATTCAATTCATTCACCACTTAACGTAATTATTATTAAAATCAATTTGCCATTTGTGCGCAGAAATGGAATTGCTCTACTCGTCGCTTCGTGTAATCCAATACGCTTGAGCAATTGGCGTTTCCTTCGCGCACAAATCAATGAATTAATCAATCAAAAGTTGCACGGCGCCGCGCAGTAAATATGATCGCTAACAATACGAAGGAAGTGGATTTCTTTTTGCGAACTATCGATCGCGAATGATCGTGGATACAAAGCAAAAATACAAACAAAGAATTTACAGCGTTTCGTTGTGCAATACTATTATTCCATTGAGTGCATTACGGAGTGAATTAGACGGGAATAGAGGAGCACAACAGCCGCGTGAAATTTAAACTCTAATTCAGCGAGGAAGAAGAAGCAGAAAAAGCCTCAATGTCTCGGGCACGCGTAGATGATATTCAATGCGAATGCAATGCGATGGCGAACCGAATATGCACCCTTCTTAGCGCTCGAAGGCAGCCAAATGAAGTTCTCAAAGGGAATAAATAGGATCTCTGCTTTTTGAAACTTTCCTACTTCTTAACTTCGAGGAGGGTTGTTTACATCCGCTGCCAGCGCCGACCCTCGACTAATAGGTCCTACGCCATCGTTGTCGCAGCGTAATCGCGAGACATTTCCAAGCATTTTTCCTCGTTTTTCCAGCGCTGAAAGTTTAGACAACGCCGTTAGCGATTTTGATGCCATTGTTATCTTCATTATTACGCAGACGTGAATAGATAATGCAAAAAGATCCTGTGAAATTAATATTGTTTCGTTGGATTAATTCTCGGTTTTGTTTATTTGCAGGACCATTAGATAATAGTAAAGATTTCTCAGTCACAGACGGAATTGGAGGGTTCAGTAAGAAAAAGAAGAAGAAAAGACGTCATAGGTAAGTTAAGTCAACAATTGGCAAAGAAGACTTAAGGATAATTCATGAGATATTCAACTACCCTTTTTGTTTCTGTCTGTTCGCACATGTAGCAGGACAATTTTCACCAGCTACCAATTGGAGGAATTGGAAAAGGCGTTTAAAGATGCCCACTACCCGGATGTCTACGCCAGGGAGATGCTAAGTCTGAAAACCGACCTTCCCGAAGATAGAATACAGGTTAGTGACTTAAGTCTAAAAGATGGAATGGCTTTGCGAGGCACAAAAATAATAAAAAGTTCATCGGCGTGCGCAGCGTACGCGTAGAGGGTAAAAAGCGGCATTGCGGAGGGGTGCGCACCCTGCGCAATTATAAATCATAATCATAGGGCGAGAGCGTACGCATTCAAAGCGCTTGAAGCGCGGCCCACTAATTATCCATTCCTTCGTGCACGCTGAATTCCAATCGCAATCGCAATTGGGATGGCAAACGCATGCTTATTTGCACATAAACTTAGGTACGTTTCCTTGGCGACGGCGACGACGCGCTCTTTCCCTCGTCCGCGGCCGGATATATGCGTAATGGAAACGCAACGCGCATCCATGGGGGCTGTTGTTTAGCTCGCGTCGCGTACGCTGCACGCCGAGAGCATTATTTCGAATGTGCGAAAGGGAATGAGTTTTGAATATGCGTTGTGTTTGCGTCGCGGCGCGTGCTTGTGTCGGCAGCGGCGGCGGCGGCAGGAGCGCTCGGTTCGGTTAGCGTCGCGGCGCCGATTGGCGTCGCTCGTTGCGAGCGTGAAGCCATGTCTCATTGGCCCCGCACGCGACGCCCCATAATGGCCGCTTTTTCTTTGTTCCTACTGTAAACGCATTTCGGACTAATATTTTCTCTTCTTCATTGATTCTCTTAAATTTTGAGCGTAATTAACCGTATTACTCGGCTATTTATATTAATTAACTGCTGATTTAGCAGAAATCATTATGCATATTCGTTGTTAATAATTAAAAGTTGGAGAGATAGCAAAATTGTGATGTTTGAACAAAGAATTTCACTAACGAAGTAATTATACGAGTGCTAATAGAGTAAAGTTTTGTTCTGACGTTCGACTTGCTGATGCATCGAATTCGCCAAAGTTGAAAGCACACAGGGTGGTACAGCGGCAGTTTTGCAACATTTATTTGCTCCGCGACAAAATGAAACGCGCGTAAAACATGCAAGGCAAGTTACTCAGTCTGCCAACGCCACAGCAGCAGCAGCCGCCGCCATCGGAATGGCGAACGAATTTTGTACGAGGGGCGCCGCATCTAATGACGTAACTCGAGTAGGATTTGCTTAGTTTTAATGAAGCTCTTCGCCACGGCGAGGTTGCTGTTAATCGTGCAACTCTTGATGCTAAAAATGCTACAAGTTATGCGAACGTAACCCAATTAAGTGGACAGTTTATTATCTGTTTTCTTATTTTCCTTCGAGGGTTGAAAGGTCAAATTGCAAAACTTGCTCCGTGTACCTGCATAGGTATTTGCCTAACTGAGTAATTGGGATTTTTTTATAGTGGTGGTTGTTTATTTTCGTAATTATTTAACGTATTCTCCTTGCGCGCGAATTATTTTTTTACGTGCAATCAATTTTCTTCAACAAAACCGCACAATTTGCGCGGCGCAATTTCATTTGTAATAGGCGCGCTAACGGGCATTTCACGCACACGTTTGCGGTATTGTCATAGCGTTATTTGCACATTTCACGTTGATAATTGCTTATTTCACCGGCGGCGGCGGCGGCGCGAACAGCGTGTAAAAAAGACCGCCCGAAGGGCTCCGTGTCTCGCGCGCCGCGGCAGCAAATAAAGTAGACACAAATTGATCTGCCATTCGCAATTTGTCAGATTTATCGAATCGCGCGCAACGTGCACGTTTTTTGCACACGCGCTTATTTTTTACCGCCGCCGCCTGCCGCCTGCTTCTCATCGCATCTCATCACGCCTCCTATATCTCCCGTGCGTCGAGGAATGCTGTGCGCGTCACGCGAAAAAATGCTCATGCGTGTACACGAACGAACGCCGCTGTTCATATTATGTAGCAGCAAATTGTCACCAACAAACTTCAATTCGCATGCACGCACGCAGATAATGAATGTGCGTCGTCTCGTCGTTTTCCACAATTGATTGGAACTCGTTCGCGTTTTGTTCGTGCAGATTGCACGCATTCGGTATGAAAGTGGTTTCAAGCAAATCGTATCATAATTGGTCTTTGTTTATTCAGAATTTCAATTTAATTTCTTTGTTATTCGCTATTCAAATGGCTGAATTCGAAATGGTTAAACACATTTATAGGGAAAACCAGTAACAACCCTTGAAATAAGTAGAAAATGCTGAAATTTTATGCATATAATCCGTGTATAATTGGTTTTTGTTTATGAAGAATTTTATTTTATGACTGAATTTGAGATAATTTGCTAAAACTTAAAAACATCCACAACATGTTTCCTATCTTTAAGAACAGGATTAAAATTAATCCATAAAGTGAGGTTTACTACCACCCCCTCAAAATTAAGTACGAAATGATTAAGATTTAAGTAAATTGTATTGAAATATATGTTCCTTTATCCAGAATTTGATATTAATTTCTGTTTGCTCTATTCAAATGGCTGAATTGAAATTATTTAGCACATTTATAAGAATAAAATGTTATTCTAGATTAATCCTTATAAATTAGAAACATCAACAATAAATAGATATCTTCCAGAACAGTATTGAAACTGAAACTGAAAAAAAATGTGTATCTAGAATTGCAATTTACTTTCTGTAAGAATCACTATTGAAATAGTTAAATTTAAAATAGTTCAGGATATATATGAGGAAAACGAGTTTATTCTAGAATAATTTGCTATAAATAAAAAACATCAACAATAAATAGATCTTTAATATCCTTAAGAACAGGATTGAAACTGAAAATAAGTTTAAAATACTGAAGATTTGAGCAAATCGTACCATACCTCTTTGTGTATCTAGAATTTCAATTTACTTTCTAACATTCACTACTAAAATAGTTAAATTTAAAATAGTTCTGCACATATATAAGGAAAGTTATCTTAAGATAATTAATCATAAATTAAAAACATCAACAATAAATATTTAATATTCTCGAGGGTAGGATTAAAACTAACCCCTAAAACAAGGCTTACAACCTCTAAAAATAAGTACGAAATGATGGAGTTCCATTCAGCATGAAATACTGGGAGAAGAATCCAAAGTAAGGAAAGAAATTTAGTAATTAGAAAATGAACTAATAACTAACCTTAGGAAAGTAGTAATCATGTTGTAAGATAAATCAGATTAAGAGTAAGACTTGTCGCATCTAATTTCCTCCACATGCGGTGAAAGCATTTCGGAATCTGGTTGCGTTCCGGTCAATTGGCGCTGTGTGTTCGGGATTGACTACTGTTTCCTGGAGGCAGCACGCACGCGATGATCGGCTTATCGACTTCCGAATTACACGGTTTGCGTCCTGCGGACGATCGGATACACTCCGGTTTTGTTCCCGTCCGCGCCCGGTGTGCGTCATCGTGGCCAAACGTGGTAATCGTGTCGCAATTCTAATTTCGCGGCGGGCAAAAAGGGTTGCCTTCGCCGCTCGGGGTAGTGGGGTCGCACAAATTCCATCCGTTCATGATTAACTCAAGAACGTGCTACCCTTGCACGCAATAACGACGCATTCTCACAGTGCTATGGTCAATAGCGAAAATTGAATTTAACGAAAAGAATCCTTCCTTCGTATATGGATAAATAATATTCTTGGAAGAGGATAAGTAATTAGTTACAAACTAAATATTAATATTTGTTTGACGTCACTAATGAGCGAAACGCGATGATTATATAATTTCGTTAATTAATTAGTAAAAACTTCAACTCCAATTATGCAACCAAATTAACAAACGCGCAGCACACACGGACACAATCATTACCAATTACACAATTTGACGTTTATGCATAAACTTTACGTGTGTTTCCGTCCGCTAAAATACGCGCCGCATATTGCATATGCGAGGGATAGAGAAAGGTATTTATTATCTTCGTATGCCCGATGAAATTTGTAATTGTTGCCCGTTGTAAACGTAAAGTATTATATGTGCGTTGTGTGCGCACCCCTTTCGCTATTTCATCCGCACACACAGCACATGTGCACAGATACCTGCTGCATGAAAACGTGTGTAACTGTTTTGGGGTTTAGCACCCGCTAAAATACATACACGAGCGCTGCATGCGGAGCACGAAACGCGCGCACCCCCTTAGGGGGCTACACAACAGCTAGTCATTAGGGCATTACACCGAAATTAATTTACAAGTGTGTTACCAGTTGTTACTTAATGAATAAACTTTACCTACGCACATACGAACAACCCTCCAAAATAAACAGACACCCATACACACATTCGAGGGCGATTACATAAAACGCAATATTAACGCTAGCAACCCTCATAACATCATTTCGCTTTTGCGCATAAACTAAGCGTTTAGCAGTCCTGATTCGGTAATAACTTTCTATTATTGTTTTGTTTCGGCTCATTTTTCAGCCCGTTAACGCCATACGAGGTATTTATTAACATTACACGATCGAAGCGGTAATGAATGCAAAACAAATTATAATTTGTGCTTATTACGTTTGGCGCTCAATGTTGTTGGTACGAAATCATTAAATTGCTTTTCACTTGTCATACGCGTTGTAACAATGCAAACCCGTAAGGAATCACATACCTATTAAGCAAACAGCGTGGCGGAGCGCGGGTGAAAATGGTGGAAACAGAGGAAAATTAATTATTACGCTTGTAATTATTCCATTTGCGCGCCTCGCTCGTTATCCATTCGTTATATTTATGAAACGCGGGCTGATGATTTCCATCATCGTCATCATTCAGCACGACGCGATTGCTGTAATGAATTCAATCATGAAAATCAATGAATTTCAATTAATCATTACGCTGGGCCCGTTTAATTTCGACAGCCACATTACATTACATTACATTATCATAATAGTCGTTCATTTTTTTATATTGCTTACTGCGTTTGATTTTAGCGTAATGAAATCGATTAAGTCATCAAATCACATACGTTGCGTGCACTGTCACGCGCTATTTCTGCACCTTATGTTGCATTGTGACGGCGTATAACGACGCGAATCAAATTGATTACTTGCCAACGTGTCACACGCCGGGTAAACAAGCGACTATTATGTTCGTGTTATTCAATTAACAAATTGCTATCGAACGCTACAATTATGTTTGCCGGCGTAATAATGCAAGGTGCATGAGAAGTACGTAAATACAGAATACGGCGGAGGGTGGGGACAAAAAGAGAGGATACTTTATTCGGGGTTTGAATGTTGCATTCGCTCGGAGATTCAGGGGATGTGAATTCAACTCCTTCGGGAGCTGCGCGATCAAATGAATGCTAATGCATTGCATCGATTCGAGAAGGGGTGCTCATAGTCAATGATGTGTCGCTTTGCAAACATTCTCGTTTTCACACCGTTTTTCTACTCTCTTGGGAATTCTGCGAGCTTGCACATATTTTAGGGCAATTGTTGCTGCTGCTATCAATTTAATACTTTCCCAGACTGAAGTAATTATGTTAGAAGTGTTTCGAAAAATTGTTGATCAGAGTTTTTAATTTATTATTACTTAAGGGTAGGTACCTTTACTTAGTCAACAATTTACATACTTATACACCACGTATTTATCACGTTTTTCTATTTGCCATTCGTTATTCTATTCCCGCAGTTTTTTCACTTCTCTATTTGGATGTTAATCCTTTCTCTCTAGCTTCTTTTTGGTCTACTCTTTTCTTCTTTACAGTTAATGTCCAGTTCATCATCTTACATGGAATTCTTTCTTTGTTCAATCGATTCAGGTGTCCACGTCATGCTAGAGGGTTACTTCTAACTTCCATTTGCGTTCGGATGTCTTCGTTACTTACTCTATCTAGTCTTGTTCGTATTGCTTTTCGCCAAAAGTCCATTTCTGTAGCAGACATATTTCAACAGCTTTGTTTTCCATCTTCTCTTAAGATACCTTATTTTCCAAACAATCAGACTTGAATTTTATTTAGAAAAACGAGTTCAAATTTTAGTTATGACTTATGGCGCAAAGATGCATAAACAATTTCTCTAAACATCATCTTACAAATTTTGGGTACGTCTTACTGTTAGATATATCAGCGGGGTTTACGAAAGTAGCTGCGGAGAAAAATTGTACTAGAGAGTTTTCTGAAGAAGGGATGTGAAATGAACATGAATGGAGAAAAAAGTGGTCATCCTTGTGTAATATTTCAATCTATCTTTAACACGAGCTTCTTTTTTCACTAATAACTCGACGAACAATATGAACGACTTCTTTGTAGAGTCTCATTTCACGTCGGTTGCCATGGTTTCCGACGTTTTTATTTTAATCATCGAACATCTCCCAAACGTCACAAGCGTTTCGCGCTGAAGGAGTGGCGGCAGCGGAGGCACTTGCAACAATGTACTGCAACCACCACCGCGAAGAGAATGCAAGCATATTACACACACACATACTCACAAAGCGCCAACATGTTGATTGTTGGCGACACGATGATTAAGCTCGGCAAAGACGTTGTGGTCGAATGAAACGAACGCGCGCGGAGTACAAAGCATTGCGTTCTTCTAGCCGGCATACGGCGAGCGTATACGTGCGTATGTCTTGTCTTTGGCGATGAGTTTCGATTTTTCGAAAGCCCAAGAATATAACCACTTGAAGAGCCAGCCGTCTTTTGCGCCGAGTATTTCGTTCAACAATGGCCGACAGACACACGAATGGCCATCGTTTAGCCTGCTCATATTCATATTTCCATATACTTGTTCGCGTCGGTTTATTGATGTATTCACGCAATGATGGTACCCCGTCAAGTGTCCACTCGTACGTTTTTAACGAGATAATTACGCCGAGTTTGTTTACTTAGCAGCGATTCAAAATCATGCTCGATCCTCTTCACTTAATTTCGTGAATGTCTTCATACAATTCAATCCCACGCCAGTGTTTCTTATTGTGTTTACTCAATACTTGAATGCTTTTGGGGGCTGTTTTAAAATATCCGATTAATTATGGCGAGGAATCGATTTTCAAATCAGTGATGAATATGAAAATATTTTCTATGCACGCGAGTGGATTGAGAAGTAAGAAGTCACACTCCTTGCATTATTGCGCATCCGTGTCCCGAATAGCAATAAGCACCCATCTATCCATCCATCCATCCCCTTCGACCTCGGGTTGCAATGCTGGGGACCTAATCTGCTTGCGCCTGCACTTCATCTAAATTCTATTTTAATTGACGGTCCATTCAAGACGAACGTGATGGTATTTCTATTGCCCACAGATGTCAAACTCTTTTATTATCCTCGATTATCTCCGTGGATAAAATTAATCTAGATTATTGGAATTTTATTAAAATTAATCATAGAAATCACAAGTGTGCATACGAAACGAGTTTTTCGGCGTAAACCCACCGAACATGCGTTGAACAGCGGGTGATTGCACGTGCGAGGAACCAAATGAGACACATTCTCATCGTTACATAATATTCGCTCGTGTTTTGTTTGCGCGTAATTCCCTTGGTTATTATAATTAATAATCACGATCAGACCGGAGGGTTAGAAAAAAGCGGGTAAAGTATCATGTATGTGAAGCGAGTGCTGCAGATATTCAACCCCTGAGCGTGTGGCGGGGTGGAAACAGTAGGTGGCGCATATTCAGAAAACAGCAACAACGCGAAACGCGAGGGCAGCCAAAAGAAGATAAATTTCACACGATTTACGAGCATCATGAGAGTCAAATATGAAGTTCAGCGGCTTGTGCTTCATTAAGTATTTATTACAAATTGGGGTATGGATCTAATTGGATGATAATATGCTTTTCCTCATTTAATTTGGCGCACGTATTGAATTACTCGCTATTATTTTATTACGTCAAATAAGAGTTTAATTATTACGAATGCGGTGGCCGTTTTGCAATGTGAAATTATCGATAGTTATTAAAGTATTCACGCATGTTTTGCGATCGGCTTGGGAAATCGATGAATAGTGTGCGGCTGAACGGCGTGTTTTAGCAAATTTAATTAAAAATAATTCCACCCTTCGAGGGGGGTGGCGTTCTTTGAGCACTCATGGAATATTCAGTACATTGTCTGCAGTTAATTGAATTCGTGGTTGCGCCCGAGTATTTGACTTTAAATCGCGATTTAAGTCGACGAAATGCTTTATCGGCTCGCTCGTAGCCCGTGATAATGATGCCGGCAAATATATTTGAAAAGCCGCCAAGGGCTCAAGTCCGAGCGGCGGCGGTGGCGGTGGCGGTGGCTGAAGGGGTGGGCCGTGGGGCACATGGTGGAGTGGAATTGCACGCAATATAATGCTGCCGGATTAGTCCGCTGCACGGAATAGCAATTGCCCATTATGTGAGGAATTAGTCAATTAAGCCACCAGCCCGTGATGCCCCTCATTCGTCGACCGCATTCCAGCACGATGAGTCGCTTTAAACTATATAACTGCATTCGAAAGAAGCTCTCACGTTCAAGAGGATTTCACCGAAATTAATTTACTTTGCCTCAGTCTCATCTAATATCACATTGATAATAATTAGCTTGGACAAATTTAAAATTCGATACAGAGTCAACAATAATAACAATTGAATGAGATGCTTGAACATTTCTGTGAAGAGAGATTCGTTCAATAATCGTTGACGTTTCAGCGTTTTGTGTGGAGTCGCAGTGAAACCTGCAAACTCACCCTGGCGCATCGCGTACACAATGACCCATTGTGCATTTCGTCCATTTTTTTCGGCTGATTCCTTGCTCCTTGGTCGCTGACATTTCGACGTCTGGTGTGCGCGCACTCGACCACTCCACTCGACGGCAGCCTACACACCGCGATCCTCGGTTTCGGATGCTCTTTTGTTATCTTTCCGCACTTTTTTCGCCTGTTTGCACACTCGCGACGGAATCAAGTGCTGTGCGCCTGCACTCTGTGCATTTTCGCGAATAAATAGACGCGTTGTGGCGGAAACTTATACGTCGAGTGGATATTGCGCGCTTTAGAAATTCATAGAAATCACGAACCATCCAATCCATCGACTCGCCTTTATTGTGACCGAGTGGACGAGACATTCGATTACGCCACAACAGAATAGAAGAATATCCTCGATGGTCAATTGAATTCGCATGTATTTCAATTCAACTAGGTTTTCTTGGGATTATTATATTTCTATCAACTTTGACATGGCAGGATTTTAATTCAAAAGTATTTTTGTTTTAATGATTTCTCGAATTTAAGATAAAACATACTTAATGTATTTTAGTGTCTTTGGCTATAGGGGCGTATGGCATGGATAAAACCACTTTCAGCTCATCTCTATTCTCGTGAATTTCTATTTTCGTATGTACTTTCACTTTATACTAAAACGTGAGTTTTAATAATTTTTAGAATTTTTAAAGACATTCATGTCTTTGGCTATAGCGACTAAAACAATATTCAAACAATATAATCTATTACCAAAATATTTTTTAGTGTAATACGGAAATATAACTCCTAAGAAGCTACTTTTGGCTCATGTTTATTCTCGTAGATTTCTATTTCTTCACATAATTTTGCTTGATTATAATAAGTTTGCGTTAATAATTTCTCGAATTTTAGATCGAAGATACTCATTATAAAAATCAAATCATTGAGTATTTTCAATCCTAACGACAGCAACTTTGTAAGTTAGCAATATTTGTTAGCAATAAGTTAGCAAGTATGGTATATTAACAAACTATTTTTAACATAATACGGAAATCTAACTCCTAAGTTGAAGCCACTTTTAGCTCATATTTATTCTCATAATTTTCTATTCTCGTACGAATTTTCGCTTAATAATATTACGTGAGGTTTAATAGTTTTACGGACTTAAGAGTGAAGATACTTAATGTATTTTCAACAAATTTTCAAGATATTCTTTAAAGAACTTCGGTAATAGTGATTGCAACTTATCAAGATAACAATTTTCGAAAAGGATGGTCTATTACGAAGTATTTTTAGTATGATGGTGGAGTGGAATTGCGCGCAATGAAAATATAAGTTATGGAAATATAACTCTTATGCTAAAGGCTTATATTTATTGTTATACATTTCCATTTTCGTACGAATTTTCGCGTGCGTTTTTAGCTAAGTTTTAAAAATTTCTCAAAGATAAGATTCTAGATAGTAATTGTGTCTTCAAAATATTTTAAAGAAATTCAGTGTTGTCAACTCTATCGACTGCAACTTCACAAGTTAACAATATTTAAAAACTATAATCTATTAACAAAGAATTTTTAATATGATACGGATATATAAATCTTAAAATAAAGTCACATTTGATGTTTATTCTCATTGATTTCTATTTTAGTTCGAATTTTCGTTTGGTAATATTAAGTGAGCTTTAACAATTTCACGACCTTAAGCTCGAAGATACTCAATGTATTTTGAACAAATTTTAAATAAATTCATTGAGGGTTTTCGACAATAGGGATTACAACTTACCAAATTCACAATATTCGAAAAGTATGGTCTTTTAAAAAACCATTTTTAGTATGATACTTTTGGCTCAAGTTTCTTGTAGATTTCTGTTTTCGTACATCAATAAATTTTCAAAATATTTTAAATGTTTTCATTGAGTGTCTTCAGCAATAACCATTGCGACTTCTCAAGTTAACAACATTCAAAAATGATGGTCTATTAACGAAGCATTTATAGTACGATATGGAAATATAACTCTTAAGATAAAGCCACTTTTCATGTTTATTCTCGTAGATTTCTATTTTCGTACGTATTTTCGCTTGATAATAATACGTGTTTTTAGGAAAGTTTGCCTGCGTTAAGAAGTCATTCCTGGCAGCAGCGCGTTAAATGGCGTAGAAAATGCGCGAACGCATAAAATACTTGTTCATTTCTTGATGCGCCATCATCATACTTAAGAGTTGGCAAAGTTGAAATGGTTGCAAAACGCGTTTGAAATATTTCGCATTTGAAGCCGCTCAGTTGAGCGTATGCAAAACAGCGCCATCAACGATGTGCACTACATTTGCGATTGTTATCAATTGAATTGCAAGTGGCAAACTGCGTAGATAAAAGTATAATAAGTCGAGATCAACTTTGATTTCCACACATTTGAATAACAACTTGTTTGTCCTCCTCCGCGCTGAGTGGAACTAATTTAATTGATGCATGCGATAAACTACGATGGAAATTAATAATACTTGTGCTATTAGCGTATTATGAAGTTTATATTCATCATAATTAATCATTATGCTTCGTAACAAATTCACATTGTTGTGAGTAATCAAATTTGGCGCATTAATGAAATGAAATGAATACGAGCGCGCAAAGTTTGTGATATATCGTAGTGGGTGTATTATACTTTTATCATATTGGGATATGAATATAATGGGAAGATTATAACGACGCCGACACCTCATTGGATCGCAGCGCATGTCGCGCCGCGGCGCTGCAGTGCAAACACGTGCACGTCGCGTGTCCTGGCACGTGACAAACACGAAATACGCGCGCAAATTGCACCGAACGCATGCATCGTCTCAATTACTTTGCGGTGTAATTATGAATAATTTCGTCCGGCGTGCGTCGCACTTCGATTCAATGCACTCCACGTTTTGTTGCAAACATAAACTGGCGATTGTTTGATGTAAATAATCGTATTTCGCGCCTCGATTCACTCTCCATTGCTTGTTATCGCATTAGATTTGCCGTATGACGAAGATGATGTAATAATATCTAAGCAAAATCTTTTGTTACGCATCGCGCGCGCAGGAATTGAAGTGGCTATTAGTAATCGACACTTTCTCAAAGTCTTCACATGTCAAATTCGCACGGCAATTTCTAATGTACATTGTGCTAAAAGTGTTAACGTCTAAGATTGTGTTTCGACCGTCCATTAGATTGAAGTTGATATCTTGAAAGCGTTGATTGAATCTAATTGCCAATAACAATTTTCGCGCCAACAAAAGAAATAATTGACTCACATCATCATCATCAACATCAACGATGAATAAATATCCTAAGTAAATACTCGAGAGAGAGTGAAAAAGCAAAGCTTCGTTAAAGCTGTCGTCATCCAATTAGAGGTAATATCGAAAGATTGAATAAAACTAATAAGGTCCAATTACATGGCTACGTCTTTTTGATTATAAATTTCAACTGTCAAAATTATCCACCTAATCATCGTGACTAAGTTGAATTCACATTGGTTCCCCAACGACAACCACCTACTCATTAAAATGTTTGATGAATTTTCATATCTCATACCGGATGTACAATAATAAATGTCAATTAATTAATATAACGCAAAAATTAATTCGAATTAAAATTGTTCAATGATGTCTTCTGCTTCGGAGGATAGAATAAATAGGTGAAAAGATTGTGGCTGTCATTATCAATTGCAAAATTGCACTTTACACATTCGGAAAACAAAAACAGGTGTGAATCGAAGGCATTGTACGTAAAGATAGGATCGTAGCGTGGCTTTAACACCCGGTATACATTGTTCGGGCGTCAGCGCATGAGGCATGCGTGTATTCACCTGTCTGTCAATTTTAAACAATGATTAACACCTTGACGCGCTTCAGCGCGCGTTATGTCTTATTATGTTGATGGCGAGAGCCAACTTGAAATAAAGCACGGGCACAGGAAGAAGGCGCGCAAGATACGGCCAACCGCTATTCAACGGTTCAAGTACCATCTTTGTGGCCATCCCTTTCTTGCGTTTTCTTTGCAGACGTTCCTTCCCGATTCGAACGCATCGCTCCGCACCGCGTGTTTACTTATCCTTACACGTATTTTCGTTCATCGTACATCAGGATGACATCGCGATTATTTTAATAATACTTGTTAGTTTTGTCATCTTATTCCAGTTTAATACAATTAACTCACGCAGGGGTTGAAAGAATAGTCATAGGGTATGATATTAAGGAATATTATTAAGATCTAATTGAGAAAGTATTTATATTATAAACTGGTATAAAAAGTGATTTTTTCGGGGGATATTCGCAAAAGTTGATATGTGGTATTTAGAATAAGGGATGAAAATCGTAAAATATTTCGCGAATCAAACAATAAGACGCATATCAAGTTTGAGGCGATTTTTTTTGCATTTTAGTTTATAATTTTCGTTGGTTGTTACCATAACTCATACTAACAATATTGAATTCAAAACAAAAAATATAAGTAAATTCATGATTTCCAAGATATTTCGACTACTTACAAGATGCATTTAAAGATGACTTAGTCTTAAAGTTTTTGGATAAGACGCATGCTAAATTTAAGCCCATTCTTCTAGGTAAATTCGAATCTTAGAGCACCGGTAATCTAATTTTTCTTGTGTCATTAAGGTTTTGATTCAAATGATTTAATGATTTTATGGAATATTTTCCAATTTCTAAACCAAATTTTAACTTAACGCATGGAATGGAAATTGATCAATTGTTAATTGTGAAAAATCACGTGAAATAATAACAAATAATGGGAAGGCAGGCAATGATGAGCATTATGTTTGAAGTACAAAGCAATCGGTAGGTGGGTATGAGCAATTGCGCACGACTAACTAGTCATTTGCCGGAAGTTGATGACACCTGCCGCCCCCCGTGAGATGCTTCGTCATGGCGTCGCGCGGCAATAAGTTCGCTCGCGCCCGTCTGGCTGGCGATGTGCAATGATATATGAAATATAATTTGTTAATTTTCACTAACAAGCAGCAATGGGAAGTAGCGAACAAGACGAGATGTTTTTCTTTCATCCGCGACGCTTGAGCGCCTCGGCCCGCTTGTTCGTCCGTCATGGTGATTACTGCTTTTGTTCGTTTTCTAATTGCATTCGTTAACGAATCGTGTTTTTAACTATTCTACTTACTTACTTACTTATAGTTATTTTAACGACGGCGCGCTCAACATTTGAATTTATAAATTTACTTATATTAATTTGACGTTCAAATGCAAAACGCGCAAATTCTGCTGCGTAATGCGCCACTTGCGCCATTCAATTCATAAACGGCAAAAACGCGTGCCATAATTTATGTTAATTTGCAAGCGATAATTCGTACTCTCCGCGAGCGCGTGAAATTGCTTTAGTTTAGCCAAAGTAACCATTAAAAAACTAATTTCTAAATGCTTAGAAAACGTAACCTGCTAGCATGTTTAATTCACTCAAATAGAATTTAAAATTATAATGGTGAAGTGGGGTAAGTGTATTAATGCTCTGTTATTATTGACATATAAAAGAAATTGGAAAATTTTTGAAATATAGTGATGTACTAGGCGTTGATATCGATCAAATGGACAAGGATTTGTTTAAGTAATTAAGAAATTTGATGATCTATAGCAATTAGTTTAAAAGCAGCACAATTACCAAGAATCTTGAGCTGTACTTATAACACTTGATTTCAAATGAAATTCTATGTTTTACGTAAGTTTTTGCGGAGTAAAGTATTATTTACTCGCCATAAAGTATTATTGCTGAATACCATAAATTATTATTTATAGTTTATAACAAACCAATAATATTGCTTGACGTATCATCGTAATGCAAAGAAAAAAACTACAAAGGTAAATCCAGGATTTTAATCAAAAAAACGTGAATAAACTATCTTATTACTACTTTAATCCAAAATTTAGTTACTTCGTCAACTCAAAAAAGAAACAACTTATTCGATTGCGATAAAATTGTATAGCATTAATATAAAAATACAAGATTTCAACTACCTTTTAATAGGCGTGAGTGCGATCACCCCGTTTTCGATAGCTGTGGTAGTAATCGAGATTTTTTGAATTGCGATTTTTTGAATTCTTAATGAAAAAACAGTAACTTGCGTATTCGTAGATATGAACATATATTAAATTATTATTAATTATGCTCAATTAACGAAAAACTAATGCGTAGTTACCCCACTTCACTTTACATTGAATTAGTAAATATGCAAAGCATAAATATAGAGTACAAGTAGATATTATTAGATTACTTCTGGTCGGTTTGCGTTGAAATCACAACCTAACCGAATCAAATACATCTCTTTGTCATTCATGCAATTTTTATGCAAATGCATCGTTGCATTATGATTGCATTACCGTCCCGACGACGTTGTGTTGTCGAAACGTCGCCGAGCGATTTGTTACAATTATATTTACATAATTACGTTAACTGGCGACGCTGCCGCCGACGGTAGCTCCCCACTGCGTAATTCAATATTCTACATCCATTAACTTACAATTTTCTTATCATCATGCGAAGAAAGACTTTTCACAAATAGAACAACAACTCCTATTCTGTATACTCATCCCTAAACTTTCTTACACGATAACACATTAATTTTGACGATATTTTGCTGGTTTTTGTTTGATAAAAAGTAATAAAAATGTAATTGTCAGTCTTCTTATAACTTTTCAGCAATTTTACTTCTACCCCTCGTAATGTATTTAGGGAGAAAGTATTTCGTGGGTGAAAAGTGTTTTTGAACAAGGGGTTGCTCACTATTGTAAGTGTATCTTTTAACAGGGGTGGTTTTGTTACATTGCTCAAAACATGTTCGCTATGAAAATTAAGTGATTCTCTCTCATTTTGCATGGGTAATGATGTATTTTAAGAGTATTTTTTTAAGGGATGTGCATTCACTGAAGGAATGTGTTGATCATAATTACACGACTAATGCAATGTCGTGCAATGAATAGAAGGCAATCTGTTTGGGCGAGTTGTCCATTGAATAAGTTAATTTCTAATTTAATTCGTTAATTAATTCGCAAGGCGAGTCGCGCTTGGGGGCTAATCGGTTCTCCATTGTGATGCGAATTACACGCGGCGCGTCGGCGGCGCACACCTTCTTCTGCAGGCGACTTCAATGCGACACACACGCGCCCGCCAAGTTGCGTGCGGGGGTGGCGCCTGCATTCAATGCCTTCATGGCATAGCCACCAGCATAACGATTTTCTCCGACTTGCTCGCAGGCAAGTTTCACCATTTCGGCGGCAACGAGGACCCGTTTAACAAGCGAATAGCAGTATTTCTTCCATCACAAATACACACTATATTGATAATCTCCAAATGCAAACTATTATTGCGCGTGTATGCACTGGGTGGACATGTAGTAAATGATGAATCATGCGCCACGAGGTACATGCAATGTCATAATGTCATTCGGATGTATGTCTACACCGCCTCCAAGCCGCCCATCAAACAAACGCACGGTCAATACACGCTCGCCTTGCTTAAATGTCATGAACAGATTACTTGCATTATTGACATTGTTACATTATATTGCATTATGGAAGTTGATGGAACATTATTTTATTCCGGCTGGAAATTTAAAAATTAAAGGATTAAAAGCAAAATGTTGTTTTTTAAAAAATTGATTGAGCAAAGTATGGGATTAGATTAAAAGTGGCATAATAGGTTTAAATAATAATTACAACTGAAATTACATTTTACGCTGGCGGTTGGGATTATTAAACCCAATCGAACATTAAACTAAATTTGAACAAATCTCATCACCAATACCAACATTCGTACCTCTGGGTAAAAAAGCGATCAAAATTAACGGCCCATTGGACAGAGATTAAATAAATATTGGAAAATGCATCAAGCTTGCGGATTTATATTCGTTTTAATTAAATTTAATTTAAATAATAATAACCAGTGCAATCGATGCCGGCCAGCTTGAAAATGATTTAATAATTGCACGCGAAAACGAATTTATCTGTTCATTTGTTCATTTATTTATATTTACAGTTTTAATTATTTGCAAAATAAGTGGTCATATTAAAAATTAATTGAATTTATTCGCGCGACGCTTTCATCAATTTAATATAATAAATAGCGACGGCGTAAACATCAAATATTTATCAAATTACCAATGGTTTTTCATTAAAATATTATTTTAAGTTAGAAAATAAATCCTTGCGCAGGGATGAATGTAGAGTGTGTGGTATGCACTTGCGTTTATAAAGTTGCCTACGTTGGATGACTGCATAATACATGCGCTTGTAACGCATGAACTGAAACTGGTTTCATCCTTATGCTTGTTGAAGTTTTCCATCATAAAAATATCAACATAAAGTCTGCGTTATGCACTTGTTCACGTTTGATAAGCATTAACTATTAATATAATTGGTTAATTACCAGCTTTTACTGTCTCATTCATGATATTCACTTGTGAATTACTGGTTATTAGCAATCGAGCATTCTTCAATTGAGTATGTCTCAAATTTTGGTATTGGTTTTCTGTTGCATAAGGCTATAAATATTTATGTTAAAAACAATTAATGTGGCATTTTATGTTATATGTGCTAAATACTATAAATAATTTCATACCATTGGAATTACTTCAAGAAAGTTTTTCACAATCGCTATGTATCGTTGAAGTCTATTTATAGTACTAATTCTTTTATCAATGGTTACAGATTATATATAGTCATGACAAAGTCCAATTGAACTTTGTCAATTCCATACAAACAATGTGTTGTGCGTATAATTCGGATCAAACTTGTGGCAAATTTTTTGGTCATGTTATTTTTTAATATAGTTTAATATTACACAATTGCTCAATATATTTCAGAAGTAGATTTACTTTTCCCACTAAAGACTTAATTTAAGTCAGTTGGAACTGATTATTTTAATTAACAATGAGTTGAATGATTTCAGTCAAGAAAACAAAACATTAGAGATGCTTACCATTTTCAACAATCATTATGTGAGGTTCTTAATTATCATTTCATTAAGAATTCCTTAAGCATGAATGTTAATTAAAGTATAAATTCACACAATCGCAAATTTACGATTACGATGGTCTGGAAATTCGTTTTATTCACACGTCAGAGGTGTGCAATTCGTTTATGCATAATGCGTAAACATTATAACTGCAATTTTATTGCAAATCTGCTCAAGTTACATTAATACACAGTTAAAGGTAAATGATTCCATAACATTATTGAAATGATCCATAAATTAAACAAGCACAATAGTTGATTGTGATATTTGAGTATAAACATTTACATCGTAACTAAAATAAGTATGCGAAATGTTAATTATACTCAAGTTTAAGTATGTTTAATTCTAGCCCAATGCAAAGATTGTGCAAACTTAATTGACTCAAAGTTAAAACAAGATTTTATTTAAAATTTCAGGTGTGGTTCCAAAATCGACGAGCCAAATGGCGGAAAACGGAAAAATGCTGGGGTCGAAGCACCATCATGGCCGAATACGGGTTGTATGGTGCAATGGTGAGACACTCGCTGCCGCTCCCGGAGACGATCCTCAAAAGCGCCAAGGAAAATGAGAGTGTCGCACCCTGGCTCTTAGGTAATGACTGTATGTCCTTTTTCAAAACAATAAACAAATTGCGCCCCTCCCTATTGTGCTTCAACGTCAAAACTCGATAAACGTTAACCGATTGCAATCACTCACCGCTCAAAAGGGTGATAAAACGTGAAATAATCAACTCGCTGTAATCGCAAGTGAAACAATTGTAATGAGTCGCTAAATATTATGACAAATTAGTTTACAGTATGCAAATTGTCAACAGCTGCGTGGCTGTTTTGCAAACAATAACTTTTCCATTCTCGGAATGTTATGGCAGGCGCACACGTTAACTTGTTATGGTAAATTTGGATTGAATAAACACGTTTAATTAATCAATTCCACAGGAAGCGACTTAAGTCGCAATCGTTATGGCATTAATCAAGCTGCACCAAAGAAGGAAATGTTCGCGTTGATTAACTGTAAATGCCCGCGCCGCTAATTACGCGTACGTCTAATAATTGTGATTAGATCATTGACGATTAAGTTGCAATTTTAAGAGCTGTATCAAATGAGGCTTTCGTAGCAAACCCGTCTGAGGGCGCTACGCTGCTTTGCAACTAAAAGCACGACGAGACGATCCTTGTCCTAATGGAAAAAACATAGCGGGCGCCCGTTCGGCGTGCTCACTGGCACGTCGCGTTCGCCTCGTCGTGTTTAGCACTTGGAACAGCGTCGAAATGCCTGATGCACCGCTCCTACTCGTGATCGTCGCGTGGCGGGCGTGCGGTTGCCGTCACCGTGGCCGGCGCGCTGTTGCATCGTAGTACGATCAGCGGCCAGCTCGCCGGAAGTGGCGCTCTACGAGTTCTTGACTTGCCCAGTCCACCGGCCCGCTTTCGCAAAATGTATCATCATCGCTGTGTTCCGTCGCGCATTTGACTAGCGTCGCCTTTAGTTTTATGATACTACATTTTTCTAAATACCCACACGCACACCACGACGACATTTAGCCACACCAGTGCATTATTTATATGCACGTACGACGCCTTTCATGCGCACTAAAGCTAAATAATATGTAAACGCGTCATGAAAGCGCATATAATCCATATCATGTTATGAAACACTTGGCCATCTGCGTGCTCATTGCATTGCAGTACTTGATATTATGATTTTTCAATGATTTTCGCATGAATCAGCAAAACTGCCCACGGTTACAGAATCGACCAATAATCATCATCGGCGCAACGTAAATAAACAATCGATTGATTTGATTGAGAATGCAGGTAAACGAATTACCGTAGAAAATCAAATTTGTTTGCGTTTTGGATATTGATTTTTCCACGTATCAAAAGAGCGTGTAATCGTGCCGTTTGCGCATTGAGTAATACAACAAAAATGTGCATTAAATCACATGCATAATTTCTGTATAAATTTGTGCAAATAAGCGGTGGTAGGTGCTGCAATTGCGCGCACGGTTTGCATATGAGAAAACATGTCGCGTAAGAGAAGCAACAGGCAGGCGGAGAACGCTTTGGCTTGGTAAATTGTAAAAGCGGTTTATTTTTAAGCATAAATCCCAAGGTTTTTCTACCTGCCTGCCTGCGTTTGCCGCTGCCACTGTCGTCGTTAGTGGAACGCTTCGTTCAGCAGCAGCAACGGCAGCGGCGATCGTTCGCGTTCTCTTGGAACCACTTCGCATTTCGCTCCTCGATTGCACGCGCCTGTTGAACAACAACCAGCACCTTGCGCGCCGCGCTAGGAGCCGCGTTTCACCGCTGAAGAATGATACCATGCTCGTCGTATGAATATATATGCGAGCATTCGAGCGTTTGTTGCAACTTTGCCACTGCGTTTGACATTTTGCTAATCAAGCACAAACACGCAAACGGGCGCGATGCGTTGCATCATTATCAAATATTAGCTTAGACGGATATGGAATTTCCAAATAATTTCATCAACTTTTCCTGTATTTCCATAGTGCGCAGAGCACTTTTTCCACGCGTAATTACACGTTTACGATGCCAACAATCGTTTGTGAAAGTTGCTGAACGTATTGTTCAAATCGCCTCGTTTCGTGCGCTGCTCTATTGTTGTTCGTTATGATTTGCCGTTGCTCGACTGTCGCCGCTGAAAGTAGAATTTATCTACTTTTTTCACACTAATTAAGAACGTGGTTTAAAATTTTCTTACTTTTCCCGAAAGATTTGGATCAAATCGACCAAACAATTCTATTTTGTCAATACGTTTTTTACGATGGGAAATAATGTTTGTCGTTTAGAGAATCATAACAATTGTTCAATTATTGAACAATTAAACAAAGCCGTAAGAATTTCCTGAGTCAACAAAGAATGCATAAATGATAAATTAATAATTCGAGATGTTACAAGGCGGAGAAAAAAGGATAATTGAAGAACAATGCGAAGAATGTTTTGTGTAGAATTTATAGCGTTGCAGTTAAATGTTAATTCGAAAATGCCTTCTAGGAATGCATCGGAAATCGCTGGAGGCGGCTGAGCACCTAAAGGACGATAACTGCGGCAGCAACAGCGAACACGAGGAGACAACGAGCATGCGGACGGAGGAGAGCGATACGAGTGGCACGTCGGGGACGAGGGCGCGTTCGCCGCCATCGCACTCGGCGGCGCACAGTCCAGTCAAGCAGGAACAACAGCAGCAACAGCCGCCGCCGCCGCAGCCGCCGCAACAACAACAACAGCAGCCGGCGCCAACCACGACATACGCCGATGATCCAGAGGCGTTCCGCAACAATTCGATAGCGTGCTTGCGCGCGAAAGCGCAAGAACACAGCGCCAAACTGCTTAGCCATCACAATCTGCTGATGCACAGTCGGATGGCGGCGAGCGTCCACAATATCGTTGTGGACGCGCCGCCGCCGCCCGTGCAGGACGCGAACGCTAACACGCTGCATCAGGACGACGCCAAGCCGCCAAGCGTCTATTGATAATTACTGAATGAACCAAACACAAACAATTCCCATCGACTTGGAGCAAGCACACAAGTTTCACTACGAACAATTTGTAAATGTATTGTATAAAAATTATCCTTAATGCATATATATATATATATATTAATATTATCCTGGTGAACTTCTTGGACACTTATGATTTTGGTAGTTGCAATCAAATCTCTTTTTGTATAGTTGCATGCGTTAAGTTGACTTATTCTACTTACTTAATTCTTGTGATATTATAAACGTTCATAATGACATTTAAGGAACTTATAAGTATTCAAATATTCTAAAATTGTTTCAATTTTCTTTGAATCATCAGTATTTATATAAATTATTTAAATAGCAACGTAATTTGTCAAATGCATAATGCAATGCATAATTATGAATAAGCAAACATACAAACAAAATAGCGTAAATTTATAAAGATAAGTTTTTTGGAAAAATCATGAAAATCACATCGAAATAGTTTATAAACACAGCTTACTCACAGCTAATGTTTGATAATATTCAATTTGCTAGTGCAATAATATGATTAAAGCATAATGTAAACTAAATAATCATAATTAATAGCATCTCCGATCGATCGCATCAAATTAATCTCCATTTACAACAAAGCGAAAAACCAAAAGAGAATTTGTTTTAATCAGCGCGCACGTGTACATAATATACATACGAAAGGATATGTCACAATTAATTAGTAATTGCTAATTGCAATACACACATGGAAGGGGTAGGACCATTGATTAACATTTGTAAAATTGCTTGTATATATTTTCGTACTAATGAACAGTGTAATAATGTGTACACAATAAAACAAAAGGCACCACGCATGGTTAAAGAATTAATGGTTTAAAGCGCAAACAAACTCAACTTGTAAATCATAGTCGATGTGATGAATATTATTTATTAAGAGGGCACCAAAGTCGAAACTTGATGGTAATTTTAGTTCACTAAAAACGTACACTCGCATTTAAAGACAAAACTTTCAAATTATACTATGACAAAGTGCAATGAACTTGAAATCATTATATCTTATAATTTATATGAATCACGCAGGCAAACAGAGTAGGTACTTACACAATCCTGAAATCATCTGAGGAATTTCTGAAAAAGGATCGCAACTGAACACTCCAAGATCCTGAAAACGAAGGATAACAAAGGGAAAATCCAGTTTTTTCGGTTTTCCTGAAATTATTAATTCTTACAGCAGGATAAACTGAAAGGATATAAATTACCAAAGTAAAAGTTTTATTTTCTATAATTGAAATGAGAAATTTCTTTATCCTGAGACGATTGTAATATAAAAGTAAAAAAACTATTACCAAATTATTAGATGTAAATGTACAATTAAGAATTGATACTTACTTGAACAAACGCGCTCTGCTATGCTAAGCGTATAAGTCAGAGACGGCATACTAAACAAAGAGCCTGAAGAAATTAAAGTTGAATATAGTCCTAAAAAAGAAACGAAGAAGACAGTTATTGCTTGCTCTAATAAGCGAGCACATTCTGGCTGATTCATGCGCAAATCTAGAAGTTAATGATAAATGAATGAAATGACATTTCAAGATGAACCACCTATTAATATTGGAATGCTGTAAATTATAAATAAATATTAGGTGTATTGTACGTTTTAAATTATGTCTATATTATTCATAGAAACTACGCAATGAATAAAATATTTAATTAAAAATCACTAAACAATGGTGTGATTAATCGATTTACTTCAGACGTTCTTCAACCAGGACTTTTGATTATCCTGAAACGATCAATAGATACAATCAATGATCGATAATGATGTAAAATTGATGGTAGTTACGTTTTCAGTGATGTAAAAATTATAATGATTGGTAACATTAGTCATTTGTTGATTGGACCGTTGGCCCTTGCATTGTAAACAAACATTACCGAATCAGTCTTATCATGCAGCACACGTGACCGACACAGGCACGTTGTGTGTCTATACTCAGTCTAGTTCTGTGTGTGATGCATACTGTTTGCCAAATTTACATAACCTGACTTACATGTAGTGCAATTAACGAAGTAGAATTATTAAGTGGATAATTTGCTACTCAAGGATAATCAGGATATCGTCCTGTTAAGGAGCATTTTAATAAGGTAGGTCAATTTTTACTTAAGCTATGACTCCTTCGTCAATCGTTATTCGTTTGTATGTTATCTTAATTTTTATCACTCAAAATAATGAACAAGACTTAAATATAATCCTTCCAGCTTCTATATAATGATAGTAAACGTAAACTAAGACCGAAGAAATAGAAATATTCAAACAACAAGGTTCTCCACACAATTATAAGAGGATAACCTTACTAGGTTAGGCTTGTTAGGGGATGAAAACATAACAAACCACTAAAAATAAGATAATTCTTATTTTTAACTTTGCCACGAGGCAATCGTGAAGAAATTTTGCAATGTTGGATATAAACAGAAATGTAAGGGTTGCAGGATGACCTAGGGGTTCATGATTCTATAATATTACACCCTAAATGATCAGAGAAGTTAATTCACGCTTGCTTCATATAAAGGTACCAGACTCATTTGTACCGAGTTGTTGTTAAACATTGTGGTATGCAAATTATGCTAAATATTTTGACACATGAAATTGCTTCAGGTTATCATGAATCTCATATTTATTCAGCTCGTAAACAAATTGACAAATGTTGTCCTCAAATGAAAAATCTTTGACTGCTACGGCTGATACATATCTATTTTTAAATGTGATCCGTGCATATTTTCATCCCCTAACTTAAACTGTGGGAACATTACGATACACATTGAGACGAAGCAACGCTGAAACCACCACTTGCCGAGTGGCAGCATCTCGTAGCTGGGGAAAAAGTGCAAGCCGACTGTGCCTTGCATTTTACTCGCGCATGGAAACGTTATTCGAAGCGAGAAGAAAAGGAAACAAGCAGGTAATTCGCTCATGGTGCGGCGTGTACGCATCTGCCTCTTCGTTTCATGCACCAAGTTACCCCACCAGTATCCCGCTAGAGTTGTCATGCTTCTTGCTCTTTTCTTTACGCCTGACGGCTGATTGAATGTGCAAAAGAAGGCATCGCGGCTGATGTTGCAGCTTCCGATGTAGGTTGAAAGAAAGGCGCGATAAGTGCGACGTTGCATTTGAAAATCTCTGCCTGCCGAGCGTATCCAAGAAGGATAGAAAGGAGGCGGCAGTTGATGTGTGCTAATGGTGACCAGCGTGCAGCGCCGCCGACGTCCACTTCGAGGAAACGCGATCCTTTCTAGGTAGGTGTCCCTCATATGCATTTTTATTTCCGTTTTCATCTCTCGCCTAGCTTTCGTACGAAAACAATCATCAACTGTACGCGAACGGATGTCGTCAAGAAACACGCACGATAATGCTACGCGTGGCTATGCACGGACCTTGAACCGCTGCGTTTCGTTTGAGTTCAGCGGCAGCAAATACGCTGCGGCCACGTCGTGGAAATTGTTTTAACAACAATAAGAGTCGCTACATGAAAAGTCAATGATTAATGAATCATCCACCAGCTCTGCTTGAACGCGTACTGCATTATCAAGAAACAAAATAATCAAAGAGGCGAGAATAATTGATTAATTTTAATTGTTTATTGAAATTCATGAGTATCCTCGTGCTTTGCTGGTGCTATCCGAGCAACGCACGGCAGCGAAACTGTAGGCAGACGGACTTGAAAAATCCAAGCCTGATCAACAGAAAGCCAACAACGCATTCCCTCCACTTATGATGGACGACGACGAACAGGAAACTAAACGCAACGCCTAGCGCCTGCTCGTCGAGCATATTGCAAAGTAAAGCTCGAAACGAATGCAACAAACAACGGTGCTCCTTGCAAAAGAACATTATTTATATGTATAGGCATCGTAGTTGCGCGTTCTCTGAAACCTTCGGCCGGGAGAAAATATAATCGAGCGCATGCATAGCCGAGCAATTCGCGAACCTAAGCACATGTACCGTGGTCGCTTGTATTACGAGAGGCAGTTGATTTCGATTCTGGTAGACCGCCAAACGTGCCATACGTGCAGCTAGATTGAATGTGCATAAATTATTGATATCCCAGCGGCTGGGAAACTCCATCGAGCAATTTCATCGGTCGCGTGAACCAGCATGCCGTTCGGTGGCGTACCATGAGCTCGTGAAAGCGACCTTGGATCGGGGGTGATTTTTCCCCGAAAAGCAATTACATTCTCGTTCGGTGGCGCTAGTGATGCGGAGACCGTAGCCCAGCAGCAGAGCCAAGGCTGCCTCACCGGGAAGGAGATCGGCTCAGCGTTCAGCTCGCGTTGTCGACGCCATCAGCGAAGCGACCGACCAGCCAGCCAGTCATTCAGGAGGAAAGGAAACGCGTTGCGTCCTCGTGAACGTTCGGCTTCGACCACTCACTCACTCTTTCCTCTGCGGCGAAAGCACACGGCGGCGCGCATAGACCTATCGCACACACCGAGCTAGGTGGCGTTCGAGTGCTCGGCGTGATACAGGGAACGTAAGTAACCCTTAAAGCATTCTATTTATCAGTTGCTAGTGTGTGTATGGTTAGTGTGCGAACGCTTTACTTGCCATCCCCAATTGTATTTCGGCCCGCTTGATTTGTGGCGCGCGTACGCGTTTGCGATTGTATGGGTGTCGTGTGTACGTGAGCGGCGTAGATGGGAATTATAATACGACGTGGCCTGTACTTGTTTCTCGCAGCGGACTTATTGACTATGAGTTTTAGCTGCATTCGCGGTAGCATTAGTGCGTATTAATGTCGCTTTTGGCGAGATCGTCATCGTCGTCATCGCAGTTTCGTGTGTATGTGCAGCCCGTCCACAGTCGTACCAGCAAAGTGGAACTATGTGTGCGCATTCTACGTCAATCCTGGCTGGTCGCTGAACGAGGAATTCGCTCTGCTGCTAACAGGTCATTTATACAAATGCACGATCGTAGCGCTTTGTGTATGCCGCAAATATATGAAGTGTGAGTTTTTCCTCTCAAATCATGGGTATGAATGAATTGTTTGACGTGAGGAATGGAGGGATACTATTTGTCAACTGTTTGTCCTTCGTTAGATAACAAGGAGCAAAATTTCGGTGTATCCTCCGAACCTCAGATTTTGTAAATGTCAACAAGGCGTAGAGTAGTAGTTCTAATTTATCTGATATATTCAAGCCGGATTGTAGATATCAGCAACAAAATGCATCAAGTAATTCTAATGTTGTTGTTCTGTTTATTCAATGATATGTTGTATTTTCTTTTGGTCCGACGTATCCAGTACATATTTGCTCAATCTGATCGGTAAATCCGACCCAGTATTCTATGGTGCCTCAGCCGAATACCGTAAATATGGGCATGCTGCCAACGCTCCGCCGGAACCACAACAGCCCCCGGACTTATTTGCAAGAGTGGGGCCGCCGCGCACCGCATCCTGTCTTGTGTGCACATGCACGTAGGCAGGGGGCGCTGGCGTTGAGTTGTTTTGTTGTGTGTGCAATTTATATTTCCGATTTCGTCTGTTTAGCTCTCGCGAAGAATCGTTGAGGCTGACTGTACATCAAAATTATTAATATTATAAATTACTTCTTGTATTGTGATAATCAGAAACATGTTCGCTATCATTTTCGCTACTGGGAACAGATTAATCCGCGGAATGGAGCTCTTTCCGGTAATTTATAGAAGTTGGAAGGATGTAAACTGTCTTGTTGCATTGCTCGATTATAGTTATATACATATTACTGATGCTGATAATTTCATTTGTAACGCATATTCATTCAATTAATTAATCATTCTTTTATAGAGCCCGGTTTGTGTAGACCAATGTCATGGCAAGTCGTGATAAAAAGGCACCAGCGACAGTAGGTAGAAAGCAAACGATTGCTTCGCCAACTCCACAGCCGCCAGCGGCGAAGGACGGTGAGGAAAAAGGTGCCGACGAAAAGCGCTTTATAGCGAAGAAGGAGCCGATTGTAACACGGAAAACGCTCCGCTCACTCACGTTGAAAGCCAAAACGAAAAAGTCTGCTCGAATCACGAAGTCGAAACGTGCGTTACCGGCGAAGAAAGCTACGTTAATTAAGAATGGGATCGCGACTTCAGCGAGTGTGATACGTAAACGGCCATTATCACTGCGTGAGCGTATCAATCCGACACAAAAAGCTGCGAAAAAGGACGAGGTGAAGATACAGATAAAAGTCAAAAAAGAGGCACCTGATTCCGACGAACTGCGGGAGCAGGAAGTCCAAACTAAAACAAAGTCAACAACTAGCAAGAGAATGAAAAAGGGTAAAGAGAGTGAAATATCCTCACCGATTCAAAATGCCGAAGCCGAAATTGTCATTAAGAAGGAGCCGGAAGACGAACTCATGCAAACGGATGATGACATTAAAGTACATCACCGTTTGCCGCGAGTTGCCAAAAAGTCTCGAGCTCTTGATAAAGTAGCTTCCGAGGGTGATATAAAGAAGAAAATTCGGAAGGACAGTCCCGATGTTCTGAAGAACGTGGATATGTCTGACAGTAGTGTGATAGATAAATTAGATCTTAATGTAAATAGAGCCCTGATGCAAGACAATAAAGTTACGAAGGCCACGTTGACGCGAAGGCATAGTATCTCCAGGTATCCGATAGCAATACAAGATTATAAGGTCATGGATGATTCGGCAATCATTACTAATGCGCCCAAGTCTAAGAGACGACCAGGACGTCCAATTGGCGGTTCTTGCACAGAGTTGGCGAAAGCGCGAGCGAGTGCTAGAAATAAATTAGAACCTCGCATTTTACGAAATGGAAAAAATCGGAGGCACCAGCAGCAACCCTTGTTTGACGGCCTGGACTCTGAATACAAAATGAGGCGACGATTGGCGTCTGATTTTAGTGGTAGTGAAATCTCTAAGCTTTCTGGCTATGAATCAGATAGCAGCTTATCTTCGTCCATTCAAGAGACTGTCGAGACTGATAAAGAGAAAGAGTTATTACTAAAGAAAGAATTACTCGAAACATTAGAAAACAATCCGCCCGACACGGCGGAGGGTAAACAAATAGTTGAAAACTTTTCAGCTGCGATTAAACGTAGTTTATCAATGGATACTGCCAATGAAACGCCCCCTGCTTTACAGGAAGAGACAGATACGAATTCGAATTTGTGCGTAAAGTCTGAGGATCCGACTAATCCAGACTTTGCTGCTGACGTTCCCAAATTATTGGGTATCATGAAAGAAGTGTTCAATAACAAAGGGGTTACAATCGTAGAAGAAGGTGGTGATGCTGATCGGCGAAAGACACGCTCCTCAATCAAACGGTCACCATCGCTTGATAAAGAAGCCACGCAACAGTTGTCAGCCACCACTATTAGTACCCTATCAGCGGTTGGGATTTCATTAGGTCCAGAAATTACTGTCACTGCCGAACAAGTAGGACCGCAAGAAATACCGCCCGAATCAGACCAAAATCCAACAGATGCCGAACCGGAACTTGTCGATATTCTGAAGAATAAACCAGAGCAGGCCGAAAGTTCTACGCCGCCTGCATCTATGAATGGTGGTTCACCAAGTGAATCAACTAGTAAGAACAGCACAGGTACTCCGGAAGGGGAAACTCCTGAAAGTTTGGCAGAGAAATCACAAATACTGAAAGCTTTGGGCTTGCAAACATTGCAAGAGGCTGAAGAAGCACGTAAAAAACAAGTACCAAAGGAAAACTATACTGGCACACTGAAGACTGTAATCAAACTTAATCGATGTAACGATAAAAAGAAGCAAGGACGAAATCCAATCAAAATGACACTCCAGAAGAAGGGAAAGCACAAGGACGATGACGATAGAATAGACGAGGACGAATATAAAATAATGAAGGAGGTAAACACTTTCAAAACCATGTAAGGGGTTGTATTTAATGGGTTTTTTGTTTATTAGAGCTCCAGTTGGAAACACCAAGGAGGACAGTCATCAGAATCAGCTGGTGCGCTGCGCAAGTCACACTATTCTAATCGCTCTAACATGGGTAAATAATGGTTTTGGGTCTTATTAGTTGTAGACTTTATTTTTGAGTCGGCCTGTCCTTATAGCACACAAAACTGACATTGAATTAATGAATATTAAGTTTGACTTTGACACATTTTATGCAAGTAGTCTTCGCGAAACATGGGTTTATGTAAAAGAAAGAGTGCCAAAAACCATAAGTTTATTCCAAGCATGGGTACTGTATATATTTATATTTTCTTTTCGGTATCTGTTTTTGTTAACTGCATGCGTTGAGTTGTGTCGGTTGTTGTATTTTAGTTTAGTTAATTAAGATCGGCATAAACCTAATGACATTATTAGTAAATTGTCTTTCAGATGGAAGCAGCGAGCACACAAGCGATGGAGATACACCCAGTCAGGAAGAAGGTGGTTCAGGCAAGCTGCTTGTTATTCCTGAGAAGGCAAGTTCGTTTAGCATCCACCCCGGACGTTTATGTAAAGATGAATGTACCTACTGCTTCGGAAAATTTGGACTTTTTGACACTCCTTGCCACATAGCGCAAATTAAGTCAGTGGAGCGTCAGGATAAAATACTTGCAAGTATGTTGTTAGAAGAAAAAGAAGCAGGGCCGAAATGTTGTTTGCTAACTTTATATTGAGCGCAAAATTTTAAATGAAATACTTTTAGATGAAAAACATTTAACTCGCGATTCGTGTTTATGTGACGCTTGTTATCGGCATGTTGATCGCAAGGCAAACATATCTTCATATGCAAGCAATAAATCCTTGAAGCGGAATGCGCTGATCGCTCCAGCTCCACGTGAAAATCACTGCCATGTGCTTGGTTGTAATAATATCGCTTCCAATATCCTGAAGAGGAAATGGTTGATAAAAATGCGCAAGGCTGTTTGTCAAGTTGTAAGTGTGTTCGACTTTTATTTCTGCGTCCATAAATGATGAATGAATATTTTTCAGATTAATATTGATCTTGATAATCCAGGAATGCATTCGATTCCAATATGCAAGGATCACTATTCCGCAGTAGAACATCTAATGGTGTGTGCTATGTGCAAACGAAAGTTGGCGCGCAATCATATTCATTATTTGGATACTGAATCTAATGGTTTGCAACGAGTGCTCAACAACATGAAGATTCCCGTTAAATTGAGCGAGAAACCAGTTGTGTGTAAGTTGTGTCGCTACTTCGCCACCAATGTTTTGAAGAAAAGTGAGGAAAATGATGAAAATGCTTCAGACTTTGTTTCAAACTATCGAAAGAGGTATATGATACTTATCTTGTTAGTAAGCATCAATTAACAATGACTTCTACTAGGTTGTGGCAATTCCATAATGTTGAACCAATGGAAGAGACTGTTTCTGATCATCCAATTTTGACTCCGCTGAAGGATGAGGTGAAGCAAGAAATGAATTCCAAGAAAAGGAAACGTGACCGTCGATCGCACAACAACGACCCACCAGTTCTCGAACCGGAAGTTGAATTGCATACGACAACGTCAAATGGTGAGCAACATGAAGTCAATGAATCTAGATCAAACAGCCCAAGCGATTATATGGTAGATTATCAAACTTTAATTCCCAACGTTGCCATAGAATGCGTAAATGACTCTAATGAAAGCAGCCGCCTTGAGAAGCAAACAGCGTCTCTGTCAATACGTCGCATTACAAAAGCGGAAGCGCAGGAGAAGAAACGAATGTGTAGTGAAATGGCTGTTCAAAGTCTTGGTATGAATCCGTCTATTTCTATCCGACAAATGTTCCCGGGCGAAGAGGATGTTCCCCTTAATGCGCATATCGAGTTCAACAAAATTAAGGAACGCACGCCTGAAGGATGGGAAAAATGTACAAGTACAATTCAGTATGACCAAGATACGAAGCAGTTATGGCACGAATTGCAGAAACCATATGGTAATCAAAGTAGTTTTCTGCGGCACTTGATCTTGCTAGAAAAGTATTTCCGTAATGGCGATCTAATACTTTCCCAAAGAGCGAGTAATCAGTCCAGTAATTACACCGAGTCAGTTCAAAACCGTTTGAAATCGTATGACAACATATCAAGCTCTGCTGGCCAAGTACAACCGACATCAATGTTGCCATTTAACAATCCAAAGCTATCATTTAACGCGGTGGCTGATAATTCTATGGAAGTAGATAATAAAGAGTGTGACAAAACTTTCGATAAAGTTGACAAAGCACAGACTGCTCTTTATCCTTTAGCAATGTCTACCCCGAACATGATAAATCAAGCACAACTGCCTAAAAATACACCATTGACGCTCTTGGATGCGAAGGCAATTGTAAATCAATCATCAATGGCTAGCGAATCGAATGTAATCACGGCAGGAATGCCTCCATTAACTGCTATCGCTGCACAGACTCCTGGTATTTCAATGCCCAAAGCGAAACCACCTGGTCTGATTTCATTACAGCCAACAAGCAAGTTACCTGCGACTATTACTGCAGCACCAGCAACAAAGCCGCAATCGCAGAAGATAAAGTTCCCAATTACGAAAAACTGGCGCCCAAAGTTAATACCGATAGATCCGAGCTGCAAGCCTGAGAAAAAGCCGGGACTTGTTCAAGTAATATCTGGTGGTAAGCCGTATCATATTACTATTGAGGATTATAAGAAAATGTGCGCTATTAAACGTACATATGATTTACGCCAAAAACGTCTTCAAGAGACGCTGCGTAATCAAACACTTACTGCGCCCCCTTCTAATAATCCCAATTCTTTATTGAAAAATGTTTCTCGTAGGCCCAAAAGTCCCTCAAATTCCGACCTAGACCAAGAAGAAAATCTAACACCTTCAGATGGTACTAACCGCAATGATTTGAAAATTAAGTTTACTAACACTAATACTCAACTGGGCTCGCAACAACTTCAAACCGTTGAAGGTAAAATACCAATAATGATGCCGAAAATACCGAAGAGTTTGACAGTGATTCCACAGACTGTGACTATTAGCAAAAATAATTCACGTCCAAATACCCCAGAGAACTATAAAAATTCACATAAGGCAAAGTCCTGATTGGTCATTTTACGCTTTTGAATTAAAACTTATGTATACTTTAACGGTGGAAACACTTAAATGGGTGATCGAAACCGAATGCCGGCGCGCGTTCGTTAAAGTGCCTCGGAAAATTGTTGAACTATTTGAGAGATATACTATTAGTTCTTACTTACACAAAGTATCTATAACACAAACTAATATATATACATATATATTTTGTAACAAAGAAAGAAAGCGTTATATATCGAGCAACATATTTAAAAAGATAATAATCAAAACATTGGATTACTGAGAATTCGATGTTATATCTAGGTGGAACAATATGCGTGTTTGTGTAAATATTTTGTGTACGTTACGCTAATTACGTTTAAGTGTATATTAATTGATGGTGCGATTGATATAAGAGAATTCAAGAAAGCATCTAATTTTTGATTACTATTTTGAGAGTAAAAGGTTTGATTATGAGACACTACTTATAGTGAAAGTAGCATATCCAATATTACAATGATTATTTACTTATTTATATTAATATTTATTACTTGCATCGCATTCATTTAATAAACACCAGAAGTTAGAATCAAGTGAAGGTTTATGAACGTTACATGTAATTCTTATATTTACCAAAGTTATTCATATTTACGTATGTTATAAAATATTGAAAGCCTTACTTTTCATTATTGAAAATTGTTAAACGTAATGTAAATTCATGTTGAATTCAGAGTGATTGAAAAATTTCCTTTGAAAATTTCTTAAGTAATGTAAAAAAATATTGTTTTCAAGCTTCATTTTGTACATAGTAAGCTATTATTCTGAATAATGTGGTTTTGATTGTTCGCCTAGCATTTGCGAATGATGTGAAATTTTGGGTGATCCAGTAGAAATAATTTTTGTTATTAATAGAAAAAAGGCTGACTTTAGTGATGAAGACCCATGGATTTAGTTAAAAGATGAAATGTTATTTGAAAATGTTATCTCATTATACCAGAAAGACCAATATAAGAATGTCAATTCTAATGATGTATAGTTTGATAATTATACTTACAGCACGATTTTAAATTTTCGAAGTTTGATAACATTATCACGTGCATTTTTATTTATCGCTATTATTTTACTAGATTAATGATACTCTTATTATTTTTCTGTACATATATTGCAAATACTTTTGGAACGCGACTAGAGAACAATATAAACTTGTTCCATAAAATCAATAAAAAAATTTTGTAAGCAACACCGATAATTTGCTTTATTTAATTTAGTATAGCGATGTACTTACTTTATGATTTATAGCACCACGCAATTGTTAATTTTAAAGGGATTTTTAATGCACAAAGTTTGAAATTTTGCGCGCTAATGTAGAGTTATCTGACGCAAACGCATGTTTTTGCGTTCTTTCATTAGGAATTTACGTATCAAGTCATTGACATTATTAGAACTAACGCGGAAAATCAGACCGTGGTTTAATCATTGCTGAAATATTAGGCAATGTCACGGTCACTTAAAAATGGCACTGATAGTAAAAAGTAAGAATTTGCTTTCGTCAAATATAGGAAACTATGTACGTAATTATTAGATTTTTATGTTTATTTGTGCAATTTATGCGACTGTTTGTCAGAGTTACTTTAACTTCATATGACTAAACTTAAAATTAGATTCATAACTGCTATTGTAAAGTTTCATTATTTTTTCAATTAGTCAAGCTATTTTGCATTAAGGTATTAACAAATACTTTTAAAAATATGTACTCGTAAAGTGAATTAATTAAAATGTGTTTTTTTTTACAGCTTCTCGGCAAATTTGACCTTGCAGAATATGCGTATTAAGAGTGATAAACTACGATAATGTTGATTAATCGGAATTCAGTTACTGTTAAAAATCAATAGTGACTCAAGTAAAGTACGTTAATGAAACTCTCTGTTAACATATATTTAGTTATTGCAAAAGTTGCATTGAATCACAAGGGAATGATATGCGCAACAGTTAACACGTTAAGGAGAATTTCGCATACTTAATGAATGAAGAAAACAATGTGCAATTGAGTTAAAGTATATGGTAATTAAAGGACATTGACTGGAAACATTCTATTATTGGGAAGGATAATTTAAAAAGGATATTTCCGCTTCTGCGACTTGGCATTGTCGCTGTGTAATCAAAGCTGCGAATTGGATGTCAAAATTCCAGTGTCATGTGTAAGTAGTGAGGTGCTGTGCCTGGTATCCTTGTTTATATTCAGTTAATAAAATAGTGGAGAGCCTATGTAAATAACGAATTTGTGTACTCGAAATGACATTGTGTTTCGGACAATTGGAATAGAAAGTGATCTTTTGTGCATTCGCATGTAAATTGCAACGGGCAGTAGATGTGGTGTTCAACAACGTTGTGCTGTTTGGCTCAGTTTAGTGAAAACGATTTTCTTTTGTTATCAAAATCACGCAGTTTATCTGCATTAATGGTAAACAAACTCTTGGCACATAATTGTAATGCAATTCACTTAACCTTAAATGAGTTCTTGCTGTTTGTTAATAGGATTTTGCATTGTTGATAAGCGTTGTTCTTGTTATCATATTGAGTTTCAAGTTAAATTTTAATGTTATCATGTTTCAGTAAACCATATTGGCTCGAACGTCCTCACGAGAACGATGATGGACAACAACACCTTAGTAAAGCAAGTTAGTCAACAATACAAAAGCTCAAACATCTTGGAATCATTTGATTATAATATTAACATTGAGGAATCTGAATCTGAAACAGATATTAATGCTCCACCTTTGGTAAATGACCTCAAATCTTTGGATATAAGCGCAGATTATGAAAATGCCTCAAATGGAAATTTATGTTTTCTTCTTTTGGATGAGACAGAAAGATTAAGAGTTTCATCACCTGAGCAGTTCATACGCTCATTAAAAATTAATCAGCCAAACACTAAAGTTAAAGTGATATCAATATTTGGCAATACAGGGGAAGGAAAATCATTTACATTAAATAAGGTCTTTTTCAATGGCACTGAAGTATTTAGAACTAGCCCAGAGCAGATGTCTTGCACATTAGGAGTGTGGGCTGCATATGACCCTGCAATGCATGTAATTCTACTAGATACTGAAGGACTTTTGGGCGTTACAGGCAATGAAAATAGAAAAACTCGTCTCTTACTTAAAGTACTTGCTGTATCAGATATTATCATATATCGCACGAGAAGTGAGCGATTACATCGCGATATGTACACGTTTCTTGGTGGAGCTTCAAAGGCATACAAAGAACACTTTCAACAAGCAATACAGAACGTTTGGCGCAAGACGGAATTGGAAAAGCCACCAAATAATCTAGGACCATCTGTTTTAATATTCCATGAGACTACGCATACAAATACTTTGCAATCCAGTGCAGGTGTGACTGAATCACCTGAAGATATTTTACGTGCACGTTTTGCCGAACTTAATCTCGAATGTGACTCATTTTCTTCCATTAAGTACATTGGCATTCAAACTAAAAATGAATCTACATCATTCAATGAGCTTAAGAATGCAATTCAGCTTGAATTGGAAAATACAACTGTACGCTCAAAGAGAAATCCAAATGTGATCTATTTTACCTTAAAGGTAATACTTTAAATGTTAAAGGGATTCAACTCATTTTAAATGATTTTAGGGCTTGAATGATAAGTTCAGCAATGAATTAAAGAGCACCCCTCCACATTTATATCTCAAGGAGTATTTTACATGCCAAATAAAATGCCAATCTTGTAATGTTGGATGCAACTTATCAATGGGCCATAGTGATGAAGGTGAACCACATCAGACTAACCACAGTTGTAAATTTCAACTTCAGTACCAGAACTGTGTGTATCTTTGCAAAGAATGTCACAAACATGGCCAAAGGGTCATAGTACAGCCTTGTAAAATAGCAAAAGAGTCATGGGCAACAGTTTTTAATTACATGTGGAGTGGATATGAAATTACCTGCAAGAATTGTGGGATTATTTATCGCAGTCGGGAACATTGGTTTGGTAACAAATCACCAGAGGATTCGGCTGTAATCGCAGAAATCGTTCATATTTGGCCAGGGGTATGTACACACTTTTTATTCTGAACATTTTAAAGGTATAAGCCTATTAGTTTTGTGAATTCATTGGTGCTTATTCCTTATCATAATACATTAAGGCTGGAATCAATGATTAATGTTTCTTGAATGTTTATTTTCGGTCGTTTTGTGCGCTCTGCCTTCCTCTTTGTTATAAATCTTCGAACCGGTTGTATCTTGTGGGGATTGCGCCATATCAATGCTTTATCATGCGGTAATGGGATACGCTACAACAGTTGGAACCCTTTTTCCAGGAACGCAATTTTCTTGCTACCAATAATTCGGCTCAACGTGTACTTGATGGGGTATCCATGATATCGGGCGTCGTTTCATCTGTAACCTCGCAACCGGCTAAAACACTGAGCGAATATGTCGCAGATAAAATAGCTCCAAGTTATTGGAGACCAAATCATGAAATAACTGTACGTTGAAAGAATTCCAAAGATGGACTATATAGTTGGAGCTAATTAATTACATTTTAGCATTGCCACAAATGCCATACACTCTTTACATCAACTGCCACGAAACATCATTGCCGAGAATGTGGAGAAGGATTTTGCGATTTATGTTCCTCAAAGAAACAACCTGTTCCGTCAAGAGGCTGGAATTACGACGTGCGAGTTTGTGACGATTGTTATAGAGAAATTCCACCATCCATATCAGAAGAGGGGGATGATACCGATGTCAGAGTACGGCAATATGGGGAAGTAGTTGCAAATTCACTCTCCGCAGTAACATCAGCATTTCAAATTCCTAAAGGTATTTAGTCATTAGTTGGATTTTTTATACTAGTGGCTGTTTTATTAATTATGTTTTAGGGTTTATAAAAGCTTCAGCACGACCCTCATACTGGACTCCTGATTCAGAATGTCTCAATTGCGAAGTTTGCTCTAATCCATTCGGTCCCCTTATTCCTCTACATCATTGCCGTGATTGTGGCAAAGGGGTATGTGATGATTGTTCGAATACAAAGAAACCCGTTCCTTTGAGAGGATGGCATGAGCCTGTACGTGTGTGCGATTATTGCCTCAGGAAATAATAATGGAGCATTTCACAACTGTCTTAAGTTGAAAAGATATTTTATTGATCGATTAAACTCTTACGAGTTTATGCGCTAATAATATGTTGAGCGTGTATTACCAGCTTATGATATTAATACAAGGGAAGTGGATAATAATTCGAATTTTGACAATGTTGTTTTAAACTATGGTGAAAAGCCAGATTTGTTAACTCATCTAAATTAATTGATTTTAATCAGCGTGATATGAGTAATAGCGTGATAATAGGTATCCAGAAGGATTTTAAACACAAGCTGTAAGCAAAATATAAGATGGTTACTTATTTGAAAAATATATATTCAAATTTCGTACTTTTATATGAGTAATTGGATGTTAATCAAAATAGTGTTACTCCATAGAATTGACAATGATCTTTATATGATGCTCAATTCATTCATTCCTTGCAGTGAATAATTAGCAATTTCTTGACGAACTGTAAATATGTGTGATTATAATTGCTTTTGTAGGATAATGTTAAAATTGCTAGCATTATGTTTTTAAAGATTGTATGAAAATGAATTAGATATAAATACGCATTCAGTAGAAAATTATTCACAGTATGACTGTCAGTACATACAATATAAAGAAATAAATTTGAAACATTAGTTTGAAAAGATAATCTGGTGTTATAATTCACTTTTTATAGCTTCAAACTAAAACAAAAGCTTCAGCCAGTTATTTACAAATGTAATCAGTTTGTATGTCATGGGTTTGATTCATAACTCAAGGATTTTCACTTTTGATTTTCCTAAACATAATCTACCGGGTCGATAAAATTTACTATGCTATGAAGGTGCTAAAGGGTCTCCTCATGAATTTTCGATTTGTGTGATCCTGGTTTTGTCGCCTATTTACAAAGTCAGGTGACCGTAACCAAACATAGCCTCAAAAGTAATGTAATGCCGGTAAGATTGAGTGTAGTCCAGTGTAGTCATGTGCTTAGGAAGTTGAACCTATTAAAATTACAGTGATCGTACCTCACTAAATGTGCTTAAATCTCACGGGTACTCTTGAATGCGGAAGTATCAGTACACTCTTATATCAATCTCAACGCACAATTCTTCATTGCTATATTGTATTTGTACATGTTGAAGAGTTGATTGATTATTCCGTTTGTTAATATTCTGTAAGTCCTCTGAATATGGCTTCACTACTTCAAAGGATCACTTCACTACTTCAAAGGATTACCCTTAAGAAAGAGCAAAACATAATTTGATATGAATTTGTTTCAACTGGCAGCTATGCAGTGGATAATAAGGGTAATTAATTTGGATTAAAGTCTATACCTGATTTTATTTTGGTTACATAAGGTTCTCCAAACTTGAAGAGGGACCCATTATCATTTATGCAACTATAGCTTTAACAACAAATTATAGTTGTTTCTGTTTGATTCCACATTCTAAAAGTTAAGTTGAATTTTAAATGTTATTTGTGCCTTAATATTGCATAGAGGGAGCATTGGTGCTTTTTTAATGCTTTTTAAGTGCTAAAGCTGTAATTATTAGTTTCTATTTAATTTTTTAAAAGTTGTCTCAATCTCCAAGTTTGCATATTAGGTCCTCAACTTTTTAAAATTGGGAATAAATCATAAACAATAGTAGTAGTTGCAGTGAAAACTGGAATTTAATTGCCAAACAGATTTAATGCTTGGTTTACTAAATTCTAAGTACAGCATTCATAAAACTATGCCATATCTAATAAACGTGTTAATGATGTGGGAAGCCACGTTGAATTATTTTGACTATAGAAGACAACATTTCGATCTATATAACATTGCGTGCCGTTTGCGCCGAGCCTATAAACTTGTTTTGCCTCATGATATTTATTAGGTATAGGCACAAATATGATTCCACGTTCTTCGCAGCGTTTTGCAATGAGATCCTTGAAACCTTGTGGTATGTTTGACGCATGCCTTAATGCTTGCGGCATTGTATCAATTCGTGGAGCAGGTGGTGGTTGAGGCAATGTTTCGATATTTGTAAGATACGAAATAGATTCTTTTGCACCAGGCTGGTGACCATTTCCAACCGCACGATTCATCATCTCCAGAGCCTTATGAAAATTATCTGAAAGTAATTCAAGTGAAATTCGTATTTCTTAAACATCATATACAGCATCTACCTTTTATCGTGGGTTGTTCTAATAATCCTGCTGGCATCATTCGCTTCCAACCTGAGTACCACTCAGTAACTTGAATATAATCAGGATTGTGATTTAGCCATAGGGCAAGTCTTTGCAGCCAACGTGGAAAGAAGAATTTGTCCAAAAGCAGGGTCATATTACCAACTGAGATCATATCACTCCAGTACATTACCCAATGCCATGCCTCTAAATGTTGTTCCTGTGGATTTATCGTCAAATTTTGAATGCAAAGTTGTAATTTTGGAACAATGTGCTTCACTAAAAATACAACAAATTGCCCTTCCGGCAAAACCCTCTGCCACGGCTTCAGCATTAACTTTGCCGATTTATCAGATGGATGCCAATTGACTAAAGCAACACCCAACTTCTCTTGAATGATTGGGTATATGGTATCGTTTAATTTTGAATCTGAAAACAGGTACATCAAGATTTATTTGTTAACCATATGAAGTGTTGCAACATACCTAGTAGCGGTATCCATGGATGTATCCATGTATGGATGGGTACTGTGTCAGTAACTGGATCCCAGTTTGTAACTTCTTGAACTAATTTCGGAATTACCAATTGCTCCAACACATTATTCAATATCCATGGCGGCAAAACAGGTTTCCACGATTCCAACACATGTATTAAGGGATCACAATCACGAGCTATCCAATCACTGCAAAAATAAAAAGAGTTGTAATATAAATTGTTATTTAGTGTAATAAAATTGTATAAGATTGAACCTAAAATAAGAATTACTTAGTTGATGCACAACGAAGCTTTCCATCATGTGCGATAGTTACCAATAGTAATAGGCACTTCCACCACAATAACACTTTGTTACAGCAACTGATTTTTGATTGTTTCAAATAAATTGGTGCGAACTTACCTAACACACGTTCTCATTACAGGCACCCAAGTATGCCATAAGAGACTATCATACGGCTGAATTCCCATACTATTACCTTCTATTGTCCCACGGTGATTCGTCAACAGGTCTTGCCACTGGGAGTACACTTCCAAATAGAGAGTTGGCTGTGTTAATGGCATCCAGTTAGCCAACGCTGATGTTAATAAAGGACCAACTAATCCCGGTGCTAATTCATTAAGTTCATATTGACAATATTCTTCGAAATAGTTGTGCTAAAATGCGAACATTAATATGTATTCTAAATAAAATTAATAAAATCATACCTGCAACTTTTTAAAATAATCAGCAACTTGTCCTAGTGATAAACTATTTGAAGGGTCAACAAGTTGGTTTACAATGTCAAGAACATATTTTAAATCTTTAACATCATTATCCTCCTTAATTAAGAGCTTTTTGAGCTGTACTTCTTCCTGCTCTAATGAAACGATTTGATCTTGATTATAATGTGTGCTACGATCAATATGTATTATATCCTGTTCACACATTTCAACTAGAATATTTAAATTATGTTGCATCTCAGGTAGACTAAAATTTGTACATTTTTTATGTAAAACATCCTCAAAATGTTCAACGCCTGAAGGTGCCTTTAAACCAGATAAGGCATGATAACCACTTAAAACTCTTTGTTGTGGTCCAGTCATATCAATAACTTTGACTTTGCTTAAATCACTGCAATGAAAACCAGTTTATAGAAAAAAGTCCCAACCATTTATGAAAAATTTACCTTAATATAGTATTTTTAGACATTCCAGGCTTTTTCCCTTTCTCAATAACTTCATCAGCACTTCTATAATAATATCTGGTTTTTTTAGTAGCATCTTTTTTCCATTTTGATTGCTTTTTATCCAATAAAATATCTTCAGGTTTTGTAACATCCTATGAATTTAAAATCATAACAATTAATTCAATTATCAAATTACTAGAGGATTAATACTCACAATAACTGGGGCAACACTTGCAGGCTTCTCAGGGCCATAAGCACCTATAGCACCTCTACCTTTTCTGAGATGTGCTTCAACAGGTGCAGATATTCCTTGAAGATCTTTACCCAAACCTTTACCTGGTTGATAGCCCATCTGCAGCAATAGCTTAGCTCCAATTCCCTTTGTATGTTTCTCCCAGGTGCCAACTCCTTTATTTAAGAATTGTGGGTTATAACTGTTCCTATTTCTTAGGCCAGCAATATCACCACTCATCTCAAAATTAGTTTGTTTTGATTTTGGTGCACCAAAACCCTGCCTTGAAAACGTTTCTTCCTCAGAATCACTGGAGTTTTGTTGCTTAAATGATGTTGTTGGTTGCTCATCATCAGACTTTTCACTTGCCGCCTTAGCTTTTTCTTGTTTCTTTCCTGCTTGTTGTGTGCCTCCAGACACAAATCCAATTGGTGATGTATATGATTTGGCTTTGGACTTTGATGGATTCTTATTTTCATATTCATCGTCAGAATCATCAGCCCATATGCCTTATAATCAATTGAAACAGATTATTATATACCCACTTAATATACATATAAAATATTACCATATATTTGCTGATGCTTGGAGTTGCCTCTACGCTTTCTGTTAATGTTGAACTCGTTTTCAATATCATAATCTGTTATCTCAAACTTTTCTACTTCATCTTCAGACATTATAAATTCACTATGTGTAGAAGAGCAGACGTTTTATAAGTGTATACTTCGTAAATCTTAATTATTAAGTAACTTTAGTAGCTATTCACTCCTTATACCGCTAAAACGCTGAGTGACTGATGGTGACTGATGCGGGCTAATCAAGGCTGATGACAGTTTGCCAAATATAACCTATAACATAAGGATGTTTTGCCGCAGGTGGCGCGGTTAAATTTTAGAGCCTGATTTAAAAATATCGTTTTGTTAGATTATAATGTTCACATAATATTTCTTCATTTATTTTTCTTAAATAAAAGCTAAACCAGAAGCAATGAAGCAATTTTAATTATCCTGTTATGTACTTTGTACACGTTTCTCCATTCTTCCCACTTATTGTGTTATTGACCTTGACAAAATAATTTACATGGCGTCTTGAAGTGCTTATTTACATTGTAGTGTTTAATTAGATTTTTGTTGTTAAAGATGTGTTAGCTGAATTAGTATGTAATTAAAAAATGGTGTCGCTTTATAGTGAAATTAGGTTTTTAAGTGCACAAGAGCATATACTTATACCTCCAAATGATTACAGCTGTTCAAAGTATGTTTTTAATTTAAATTGTTGGTAAAATGCTTACTTACACTCTTGTTATTTTAGATATTTGAATAAAAAAGATGAAAGCATGCATAGAAAGGTAGCTTATTTTGAGAAACGGGGTTATAAGGTTCTTTTAAACAATAAACGTCCATATCGTTTAAAAGACAAGTTGCAAGAATTGGAAGAAGCACTGCAAACATCCACAATTGTGTGTTATAATCAGAATGAAAAGTTTCTGCAGTTGTTATTATCAAAAGGAATTATAGCAAACCTAAAACTGGCTTTAAATGGTGATTTAATTGAAGTCACATTTGACAAAACCCTTTTGCCAAAGGTTTCACCTGATGTAATTGTTGATGGAATCCTTTACAAGACTTCAGTTATTGCTTCATGCAAGGACGGCAAAATAGTTGGATATAGTGACATTGTTAAAGAGTGGACAATTGACAGTGGATATAGAAGAAATGTGGATGCTTACAGTGAATGGTTAGTGTGTTGGGGTAAAGCTGGTAATGATCATCCCCAGCCATGGAGCCCTTTGGCAAAAGACCATCAAAGAGCCAATGTCCATTTATACTGGATTGGTTCCAGAGGTCCTGATCTGTTATCATATAAGAAAACAGAAGGTGAGCCAATTAAAATTGTAGTGAGTAAGAAGACACCTCGAAGTTTAATATTGATTGAACAGAAAGTATCACACAAGGGTGCAGTATCTGTTGAAGTATCATTGTTAGAGTTGGTGAGCAATGCCTTAAAAAGAATAATGGTTACACTAGTGCCTTTGCAAACACAGGTGTGTTGTCTTGTGCTCAGTACAAATGAATCATTTTTATTGATTGGTTGCATAGATGGATCATTGGCTTTATTGGATAGATATCGCGGATCAACTAGAATGGTCAAGAATTCGTTTATTCCCACATTCCTTGCATTTCATGCAGGGGAAGCACTTAGTGTGGTCATGAATGAATGTGGATATATTCAGTATTATGACATTGCTTTAAACCCTATAACAGTTCAAACATGTAATGACGAACCACCCCAAGGAATCATGGACATATCAAAGTATTTCAACCAACAACAAGCGGTTGAGTCAGTGTTTTGGGCACCTATGGGTGATATCATATTATGTATGGATAGTGGACCCTTATTGGTGGTGAAACATTTCAATTCCGCCTTAAATTTTTCTTCAATAATTCAGCTGTATTTAAATTCCAACGATCTAGAAAAGGCGATAATGCTTTTATTGGCATGGGAATTTAATGAAGCTGCGTTTTGTGCACTTCAACGAATTGTTGCTCAAATTTTACAGAAGCCTTTGAATGAAACAACAGCGAAATTGTTGCAAGATGCGCTCGGAAGCTTTCACAGTCCGCCAGTGCCTTTAAGCGTTGAAACGCGTCATACTTATGGTTTGCAAGTGAAATCGTTGACTCGCAGATTTTTTCATCAGTTAGTTCGTGTTAAGATGTTTGAGACCGCATTTCTATTAGCTGTAGATTTAGGACATCATGACTTATTTATGGATTTATACCATATTGCTGTGGTCATTGGAGAAACGGAAATGGCAGCTGCAGCTCGTGCGCAAGCGTCAAGTAGATTAAGTCAATGCTCAAGCGAAGGTAATCAAATTCGAATTACTTTACTAAATACTAACCTGTGATTGAATATTGTAGCTTCCAATTGTTCGAGATCTTCGTGTTCGCAATGCCTTGGATCATCAAGCGAGGAAGAATCACTTCGTGATGAAAATCAGGCATCCAACAACGATCACTTGCTGACAACGAATTTCAACAATCCCGTCCCTAAGACATACAGGCCAAGCGTACCGTATGTTCCTCCTATTCCTAATCTTCCGAAAATAAAACTTCCAACTAAACCAAGCATACCAACACCGCCACTTCCAATTGGAAGTTTCAACAGCATTGGTATTCCTATTACACATCATCCTATTCCTTTTCGCCCAAATGTTACACCAGTTGCTCCACCAAAAGTACCACCCTTATTGCCTCGTTTTAACCCAAATCTCGCTAACTCAACTTTGATAACATCACATGATTCTAGATTCATTCCAATAGGATCAATAATCGCACCACCGCGAATAATTACCCCGCCCTTGCCAATTACATCGACTGCTAATTCTAATTCCAATATGCCACCGATGCTTCAGGTAAATAACACTAATGGAGCGTGTAATAACAACCAGAACTGCAGTACACAAATCAAGAAACCACAGCCAAAAGTGAAGTTTTCTGATACTGTAACTGCTTTCATTGTGCCTGAAGTGAAGCGGCCGGTTCGTGTGCCGCCTCCAGCACATGTAATGGATCCGCAAAAAGAATTGGCAGATAGCTTGCCATTATGTCATCCAAATGAAGAATATTTAAAGGACTTCACGCCAATTCGCAGAGATACAACTGATAGTCCGCCGCCACAGCCAAAAATTACAGTTGTTCATTTTGGCGTTGTTTAACAGACTTAACAATCTGCATTTTTAAATCATCTAGTTAATGCAGAAATGCTTGGTAAACAGTATTGTAACCTGGGTCTATATTAATTGCAATATTTTATATTGAAGCTCTCTATTTTTATACATTTTTATGTTTTTGGAATAAACTATTTATTTATTATCTACTTGCTCTTTTTAGCATTTGCCATATTATCTAATTCCTCTTTCAAAGTTAAGAGATCTTTATCAGGCACATACCTTTCTTCATCATGATGGATCTCATGTTTAAACACATTTAGTAGCACACCTGCTGGAGTACTTGCTTCTAATGCTCTTATTAATATTGGTAACTAAAACATTAAAATAATATTAACATCTTATAATAATTTGGGAATATTCATTACCTGGGTGGTAAAAACGTCACTTAATTGAATTGTTCTCTTGTATGTATTTAAGTTATACTGGGAGTTAATCACACCACTTTTGGGTTTGAATGTTGTAATTTGCATTTGTTGTGCAGGAACAGCCCAGCCTTCTTCCACATCTATATCTAGATTTTTTGCCAATCTATGAATTAAAGACTGGTAATTTTCTAGAACTGCATAATCGTGTCCCCGTATTTCAACATCAATAGTATCATAAAGAGGTACTTTTGGTTTTAGAGCCTGGAGGGACAATCAAATTACAAAGCAGTGTGACAGCAGTGTCTAGCAATTATACTTACGTCTAAATAATCTGGTTCATATACATCATATGATAATGCACGACGTGTTATTGATCTTACGTTAGATAGAAGCACTAATTTTAAGGTATTCATCGTTTGTTTATATCTACAATAAAACTCACCGCGAACTTAACCACCTTTCACAACAACAATACGACAATAAATAATAAATATAGGTTAGATCCGCTCAATTTGCTTTATGATTCTTAATACTAAATTAAATTATAGATGGGGCGACCATGCCGTGATTAAATTTAAGGAAGTAGTGAAACAATACAAACGTTTAAACTTTGGTTAACGATTGTTCAATAAAGTTAGTTATCATACGTTTATATATTGATGAAGCGCATTGTTTGACTAACCAATACTAAAATCAAACCAGTTATCAGTTATTCATTGAAATGAACAATTGATAAACGTATTTCTAAATAATAGAAGAAATTTTTCGTTGTAACGTCAATTATCAGTCACAGTAATAAAAAGGAAGAATGGCGCCGCTTGAAGAGTCTGTTTACCAAGAACTCGAGTGTTCATTCGATACTTTAAAAAAACTGACGCAACATCCTGTAACATCGCAACTAGTAAATGAAGAAGCTAATGATAAAGACAAAACAAACATACAAAATCAACTTCATGATCAATTTAGAAACATGCTTACGCGCATTGATGAGTTAATCAATACGGTTACTAAAGATCCTGCGGACGAAGATTACTTAAAGTTAACGTCTATGAAGGCATCCTTGCTCTATGAAGAAGCAAAAATTTGCTTATCAATGGAGAAGTTCGCAGAGGGAAAAGAAATACTAATTAATGGAATGGCGGTTATTAAAGAGTTGGAAGTGCATCCATTCATTATGTATTTGCACATGCGCATCGTAAACCATCTTGCGTTCGCAAGCGCCAAGTTAGGCGATTTTGCGGCAGCTAAAACCTTATTGAAAGAGATTACAACCCGAGAAGTACATCCAAATATATTGATTTACAGGTAAACTCGCGTTGCATCAAATATCTCTTGAGTTTTTGCTTGAAATAATGCAATTTACAGCACGGAGGAATTATTTAAAGTTGGAATGTCACCCTCTAAAGATTCCTATATGAAATTGCACAGTATACATATTAATAACTTGCAAATGCTGAGTTGGGTTTATAGCAAAATGGGGCGCGAGTCTGAATCGGCGATGATACTTCACAAAATTCTAGAGAAAGAGTTGGATTTTGATAAATGCGATCCGGTTGATTGGGCAATGCGTACCACTCGCGTTGCTTCATTGTATTTGATGCGTGGAAAGTTTGTGGCTGCAAGGTAGTAATTCAAGGGACATTTTTATTCTTTGCGGAATTTCTCAATCTTGTCTTTAGATATTATCTATCTGCTGCTGGTTCAGCTTTAAACCGTGTTGAGGCAGCACTTTTGGAACATGTTGATCTAGGCAAAGCTCAAGCGGAACTTGCTCGTGGTTGGATTTACTATGGTTTGCGACTATTTGATATGAGTAAATCTAAGGATATTACTCGATTGTGCGAGAAGATTTTTGAGGAGACTGTTTCTTCCAACACTAACGAGGAAGCAGCAGGTTGGTGTCTTAGTCTCTCCTTTATACTGCGTAACACATATTTTCATCTTGTTAGAGGCAAAAACTGAAGAACCGTTAACCGAGGCGCAACAATTCAAAAATTCAGAAGTAGAAATTGCCAACGTTCCAGCATCGATCGTTACAAATGTTACCGAAGCACGAACTTTGTTTCATCATACTCAAATGTGGCTCAAGCGAGCCCGTATTTTCTATACGCTTCGTGATTATCCCTTCATCTACGTCAATTGCGTACTGGACTTGAGCGAGTTGTACAGGTTCCTGGCATTTTACGAACCTGAGCTTGAAACTCAATATGCCGTACAGAAACGTCGAGCTGACGCTCTTGAAACTCTGAGCACTATTTTGAAAGAAGTTCGTCCGCAATGTTACATTGCTGTTAGTGTGGAACTGCTTCGCGAATTGGCCGAGGTACAAATCGAATTGATGGGCATTAATTTGAAGAAGATGTACAAGATGCATGACCTTCACGAGAGTCGCGAAGTGATTAAACAGCGCATGGAGGGTGTTTATGATATTCAAACCAAGTTGCAGAACATTAGCAACATAATTGGACCATCAGGTAGCGATGCTGAAGTGAACAGGGCGAATCTCATTGGTCCGGCACACTAGATAGAAAACAAACTGATTGAAGGGGCTGTGACTTGATACATTTTTGTTAACGCCGTTTTAATTTAGGCAAAAATCAAGTGGGCTTCCCAGTGGCAGTGTTTATTTTAAATGCCATTTGCTGTTGTGAGAAATATCAAATTGATTTGTTTCAATAAAGCTTGATGCAGTCACAATGCTTCGGGTAATTTATCTTACAATATTTTTGTGTATTCGCTATTGCGCTGCATATATTTATCCATTATCACAAGGGGGTTCTAAACCTTTTGTTAGCATGATGAGTCCGCTTGAACCATTTGGAGAGGTAAAAAGCGCTTCAACTCCAAGAATGTCGGCGATTCGTGTTTGATTGAAATTTTATTGTGAATTTCATTTTCAGTTAATTCCGAAGCTTCTTTCGGTGTTCGATTTTGGCCAGCCACAACTAACTTTCATTGACAATTTGGTAAGAACGGATGAATATTTGTGAATTTATGACTTTTCTTTATTTAACGTTGCCAAAATCACAAAATGTCCTTACCGACAATTTTTATCCAAATTAAATATTTATTTATCATTAATTTTCAGTTGATTTGGTCCCACTTGAAAGAGCCAACGACCAGCTATGTTAACGTTTATACAAGTTTAGGATTTTTCTTAACACTTTCTGGAATGGTCGGATTGTTCTATGTAAGTAACGTGCTTTGAAACATTTAATTTGACAGCTAATAAACTATTATTTTTAGTTTATCTTCTGGAGAAACCTTGAATGCCCGAATGACAGTGCATTGTCTTTAAATTTGCCGATTAATTATCCACCCAAAAATAATCAGGAACAAATGGGAATAAATCATTTGTGCATGGGACCGCGTTGCGGTTCGCCGTGCTCCGATTGCTTAAATGAATTTGACGAGATGCATAAAGCCGCAGCAAAATTATCCAAAACAGGTATGGGACTTCCAATGAGCTCACAAGGTGATGGACCTGCCTTGAATGACGCTTAAGATTTTATTTTATTTAATATGATTTTTACAATATTGATATTTCTACTATTGGAAAATTTGACAATAATAAAATGACCGTCGAAAATCAAATAACACTGTTTACTCGAGAGGAACTATATCTTCACCACCACAATACGTGTTGTTGGTGTTTAGCGTAAATTCTCGAGGATTTTTCGTAATACATTTTGTGTAATGGCGTTTTGTAAAGTTATTGTTCACGGCAATATGGCAGGGTAAAGTTAAGTCGTATGAAATCTCTTTGGGGTATTCATTAATAGGAACACCAGATTCTTTATCACAGCATTTCTTGTCTAAAGCGATTAATAGTAAGTTTGTTCCTTCAATAGGTTCAGTTATATAAGGGCTGAAATTGTATGAGAATTAGTTATCAAAAGCTGCCAGAAGTGGTAACTTACCAAGGGCAGTCCCGGTCATTTTGAGTGGGATGTAAATGCGAAAAAGCTTTAAATTGGTAATTGTACATTTTAAATTCAATGTCGCATGGCGTTGGTATTGTTTTCTTGACTCTTAGTCGTAAATACTCGATTGTTTTGCATTTAATTGTTGGTTTAACGCAATTAATTTTCTTATCTTTTACTTCCTGTAAGAAATATTCAATTGAGATATGTATTTCATTGGATAATTTTACTTCTTGTTACCTCATCAGTTGGTCCATAAAACTTCTCCTTTGATTTGTATGCATAATCAGGATAACAAGTCCCTTGATAATCAAATACGGTGATTTCTTTGAATACATCATCTTTTACCAAGGTTTTCATTAAGGCTATATCAACGTCAGCTAACGATTTGCTAACAAGTTTTGTTTTGTTTGCTAGAATTATATAGCCATCGTTATCTACTACATAGCATTTCCATGCATGTGGACCAAAGCATGATATTTTGCAATGTGGTCTTGATTGTTCACACTGCAAGGGTGTAATTGTTGGTTACTTAAGTAAGCTTATTTTTGATTGTATTACTCACTTTAAATGTTTGTAAGATTTTGTTTAATGTGCGGTGATATATCTGATAACCAACAGCAGCAATTGGCGCTCTTCTGTTATTCTTCTGATGAAAAATAACGTGGCTTGCTGTAATTAATGTCTTATTATCTTCATACGGTTCAAAGGGTACTGAATACATAAATCTATCATATGAACCATTTCTTGAATTCATATCTGCTGCTCGTCTGTAGTAAATTTCATCGGAAGCTTTGTTATGTTTATTTGCGAAGTGTTTCTGATCTTCCTTTACGTTAATTAAATTTACCCAACGTGTTAATCCAGTATGAGTTGCCATGAATAGAAGAACAACTCCATCGAGTAAATTACTTTTTCTATATGTTTTACTTTTATCTCTAAAAAACCGTAAAAATTATTGAATCAAATTACTCATACTGAGCATCATACTTGTATTCAGTTTTAAGATCTTCGATTTCATGTCTGTTGTTGAACCATTCCGTTACATTAACATCTTTTAATAGTGCATTAACTACATCATGTTCTTTGCAGTTGGAAATATTCGTATGTAGGAAACGAAGAAGTTCATTTTCAGGTGATTTTTCAGCTCTTGTTGTGTTGCAGGTGTAAAGCCATTTTGGATGAACTCTCCAGTTTTTATATCTGTGAAGACTTTCTTTAAGATTCTCTTTAATATTTTCCAATTCCGCAACACTTATTTTATGCCGAGATACGAGAAAGCCGTAATTATCTGGAAGAGCAATGACTAGACTGAACGGACCGATTTTTGTATAGAAATAATGTCGACGACCAAGCATAACTCGTTTCTGAAAAGATATAAGTGCTTAAGAATTATTTAATAACAATTCAAATGATTTACCATATCATCAATTGGTGTTCGTACATTTAAGGATTTACTACCCTTATGTTGCAAAACAATATTTTGTCTCAAACCAATTATTCCAGCATCAAACTTGCGTGGTTCTATTGTATCATTGGATATTTCAACTTCAGTCACATCAACTCGATTAAATGTTGGTTTAAGAATATGATTCCTAAACTAAATTAAGAATATTAAGTGAATACTCCACTGAAATAATAATCTTACTTCAGTTCGGTGATCAGGATGATGCAAAACGTATCCATTGTTTGTAATAGTAAAAGAATATCCATTTACTCCAATCTAAAATAAGCCAGAAACTTGAGTAACTTCTTCTTACTTGTGTTAATAAATTTACCCTATGTGGTTCAGCAAGTTGCTTAATGAAATCCAATGGTACATCAACCGCAGCCACCCCCAACAGTGAGGTGGCATTAGGTCTGTAGTCAAAAACAGGAAGAGAAACCGACGTTAGAAATTTATATTCAGCAAATTCCCGATATTGCTGATAATCCTGAAATAAAATCAAATTAGGTTGATTTACTTCAAGAGCATTATGTGTAAGGGGTGCGCATTTTATGTAATCAGATGCTCACATGTTCAGTTTCCTGTGTAAAGTGTGTCGTATTTTCAAGGACCGTCAGTCCGTGTTTGGCCATGTATTGTTTTTCGTATTCAATAAAAATGTCTCTCTGCCTATTACCTTCGTTTCGCTTCCATAGAAAGTTCGACAATCGTCGGTCCGCCAAGTGCGCATAAAGTGCAGTCCAAGCGGGTTCCGGCTTAATTTTTGGACTCATATTAATTGGTCTCGACATTACCTCTAGGTATTTCAATACTTTCTCCCTCACTTCCTCAATTACAGTTATATTTACATAGTAACCTGCAATAAAAGTGCCGAATAATTATAAAACCAACACTCATTGCAGCATTTTTACCCATGTTTGCACATGCAATCCATTTCATTCTCTTTGCGTCCGTTGGCTCCGTGCCAATGAGATAAGTAAATACACGAATCGGCCTGTAATACTCTTCATCTGGTATATGATTGTATATTTTAAAGAGTACATCACGATATTCATAATCTAGCCCCTCGGTTATTATCATTATCGCCTGGTTGCACTGAAGGGGTTCACGATCTGTGCTATTTCTAGCTTGCCGATATTTCCATAGTATGGGAAAAGCTTTTTCCAGACCAAGAGAAATATCACTATAAAATATGTCCTTAATTGATTCTAACTGCTCACGCAATAAACGTAAATTTTCTTCATTTGCCTGCAACATGTAAATAAATATTTTGTGTTTACTTTTTAGGCAAATGTTTCGAATTTTGGCACCTGGACGAGTGTGTCGTTGAAGCAATCGACTAAAGGCTCTGTAGTGTTCGTAAAAGTGTAAATATTAACATAGTCGTTATCTGTTAATGTGTCCAATATTGAATTAACAATTTCAGTTGCTAATAGTCGTCGATAGCCTTTCATCGATCCAGACCTATCCAATAAAATGATAATGTCCTTTGCGGATGACATTGCTTCAATGTACCAGGAGCGTAATCGAAAGTCAAAAGTGTTATTGTATTGTTCCTCTGACCATTCCATAGCTAACAAGTAATTGTGTTTAGTTACAACGAAGTGTTTTAACATGTTGACTACCGTGCTACTTTATAAGAAAATTTTCGTCTGGCCAAGGGCGGATGATGCGATGTAATGTGTACAGGGCTTTTCGCAATTTATTTAATGGTCCCAAAATTATTTCATACGAAAACTAAGTACATATATGGAATGACTAGAATGACTAATTAACATAGAATACGATTTAACAACTTAGAGAAATAGTATCTAATATTTTGATGAGATATTTGCATTTCAAAATATTTGCAAAATACCATTCGAAAGAAAAATTGATTACGCATAGAGCCATATTGGTCCGATTGGCCGAAAGTGCCCGTGCCTTGGCGTAATTTCAGTTTAGAGACGTAAAACCGAATATTTTTAGTTATTCGCGATCGAAATTCATGTGATTGTGGATTGCTCGTCAACCTGCACATTTTGAATGCGAGAACCTGTTAGATGTTTGTTGATTAGTTAAATATAAATGACTTCGTACGGGTTATGTGGTCTAATCAGAATATTTGGCGTCACCCGACCATGGGTGACATAGCAGTCAACGTTTTAAGAGAATGAAACATACCTGGATAGAAACGTAGAAAGCCTTGGGGACTTGCAAAGTATTGATAAGTTAATGTTGGATCCCGTTTAAAATTACATTTGAATGTTAAATCCAATGCTTCTGTCCAGCGAATCTCATTTAGGACATTAAGAGCTTAAAATATTATGTTAACAATAGCTAAATTAGTGATATTTTATAGTACCTCTATCGTAAACACTGGGCGTAACTCGTACGATACTGTAATTTAAATTAACTGGGATATCAAATTGGGGATGATATTCCATATTCATTTCCCTATAATAATCCTTTGGTCGATATAAAAATGCGATTTTTTCGCATCGTCCCAGTTGTGTATACAAATCACTAATTTTGCGATAGTAACTTTTGCCTGGTATATTGACAATGCGCGAAAATAATTCGTTTTTCTGATAACTGTTATCGAAACACAGATTCTTTACGTGTTGTGGAATTGAACATTTCCATATTCTTTCAGCCTAAAACTCATGGAAAACGTGACAATTATTGCGCAAACAAGCGATTAATCAATACCTCTTCAATATCATGAATTCGATCATTCACACTATCAGTTTTCGTTAAATTATTAGCGTTATAGTAATCATAACTGGATGCTGTATCAATATCATCTTTGCGATGCAACGAAAGAACTTCAGCATGATGTTTAATTGCATCTACAGCTTTTTCTTTCTCTTTCATCATTAATCGAATATTCTCAGCGACTTCTTCTACAATGCTATCCCATTTCTCCTCTTCGATATTGTACTTTTTAAAGCTTTTCTGAACTTTTTTCCGACGCGTTAGCTCGGAGAGCGTAGTTAATTTCCAACTTAAATTATTAGCCCATTGTCGTGTACTGTGGAATTAATTACAGTTGGATAATTAGCTTAATTAACACCATAAACAATTCGTGTAGTTTCCAGCCGCTGGAGATTGATTACAGTTCAAATAGTTTACTTCCTAATCGGATTGTGCTAGTGAGATGTAAGCAAGTTGAGGATCAATAGATTCGCGACAAGTTGGCGCCAAAGATGCGCTCAGGATCTTAACAGTATCACATAATAGCAGCTTCTTTCTTGGTATTTACATTTTTAAAAATCATATTTCATAAGCATTAGCAGCAACTAAATCATAAAATATTGGAAGTTGAAAGTAGCAGCATAAAAAGAATTTTATACTTACAGTGCAGTAATTTCAGCAATATCAGCTTCAACATTTGGCTTAACATCTTTTAGAATACAAGAAACTAATATAGAATGATGAAGAATAATAGTTATAGATAAATAAACTTTAACATTATTAAACATTTTAGGAAAAACTTTAGATAAAGTCTTGTATGGACTTTAATTATTTAAGATTAAGATAAAGTTTAAATAGATCACACAGTCACTAAAGCCGGACTACAACTAAAAGTATTTGAGAAGCGAAGGACATTGCGCGTCCTTCCACCCAAATGCAAATGCAGCGCATGCGTTGCTTGATTCTGTTCGAAATTAAAAAGAGATATAGAAACCAGAAAACGCCAAAGTAAAAGCCAAAGTTTCAAAGTTTTTATGATTGATTTATTTATTTACAAATATCTAATATTATAATTCTATAAATATTTATATTATCTACACCTCTTTTGCTTGGTTGTTTGCCTGCTTAGCTCGTCTTACTTGATTTCAACTTCATTGCTACGAAAAGGATAGAGAGTAACAGCACTTACGAAATATTTACATCGAGTTGAAAATTTAGTTGTACAGTTAATGAGCAATTATTCAGCAAATTTCTTACATTTTTTCAAATTCCCAACGCCACACAGCAGATTGGATTTTATATAGTTTTTTGAACAAAAATAAAAATTCTCTACGCAGAATATACGATCGTTACCAGAAGAAAAAAACGGGAAGGCAATCATCTACTAGGAGAATAGCTTAACACCTTAACCCAAAAATAATAGCGAACGTAAATTTACAAATTTCGTAGATGATTTGTTTGCGCTTCTCATTTTATGCACGCGCTGATTAATTAATTTATCGCGAAATTAAATTAATCACTCGAATGGCAAGGACGTATATATATGAACAAAAATGATTAATTCAACAAATTCTTACGAGAATGACGTGGTGAAAGCGCATTTGATGGACGAAAATCGTATATACAAAATAGTATTAATTAAATTATTTAACAAAAGAAAATATCTACAGGCAATGAATGAACATAAGAGAGATAATAAACGAAGGAAGCAGAAACTTTACGGTACAATATAACAGCGTATTAAAGTAATAGTAATAAGCTACACGTGCTAAAAAACTGCGGTTCGTGTGTTGGTTTCTAGCTACTGTAGTGACATTGTTGTCGCGTCGAACAACAAAACAATTCAAAATATCTCGAGTAGAAGTGGAAAGGTTGGTGATCGTTTGGTTTTCCTTTGTTTAGCAGATTGTAGAAAGGTTGAAATTTGAAGAAAATGTACACTCGTTTGACGTTCTTGAAGACGAATAGGAAAATTATCGGAATGAATTTGCGTTTTCGAGTGTGTTGAAGAACGTTGAAGAACGTTTCACAAGAATCGGCTTGGAACTTAAATGAGAGCAGTTATCAATCTCGCCTTGAAGTTGACTATCCTTTCGCTCGTTGAAGCAATGCGCTGCAAGTTGATATACATATTAATGCATAAAGTTGTTCATAAATATCATTAAACAAATCATGTGAAGCTGAAGGCCCACTGCACTGAACTAGCTAGCACATCATGCAGATAATTCGTGAAATTAAATTAAATTATTACTTGTTCTAAGGATTTCTGCTCATAGACCCTTAAGAATTTACATCGCGTTGAAGCAGTGGGCATAAAGCCACGCCTGAATGCGATGCCTTTCTAAAATTCTTGAAACTGTGTGACTAGGTAACAGAACGTCATTGAATTGTAACATTTTGTTATGAAAGGCTCTAAGCTAATCCCGGATACAAGCAATGTCTGCATACTCACCAAGATCAAGTCTTGTACAAGATTTGCAAGTCCTCGATTGGCAAGCACGAACAATCTGGTGATTGGTCCGGGAATGCCTTCGGATGAAGTATCTACACCTTTGGCGACATCAATTTCGGCTACTCCACCGGGTCCGACAGGTGCGTTGTCCTTCTCATCAGACTCCTCGGTAGCTCCCGAACCAGCAACAAGCTGTGAGAATATAATATTTAATTAAGACATAATATTCTTAGAAAGCAAAACTTTCAATAACATTTGCTTACTAATTGCGCTCATTATCGATTAATACGGAATAAATATGTACAATTAATTAATTTATGCTTAATAAGTTTATAATACAATATGTTACAACACCCTTCTGAATAACCCTCAGCTAATGCGTGTGCAATAAACGCACTAATTATGCGTTTGAATGCGCACAACGCTGCGTTCGATTCTTGTATAACAATTATCCGTTTCTTAAGTGTGAATGTGTTGAATGCCTAGCGATAAACAGGACTTGAATGCGCAACGTGCGTTGAATTGATTTCCTAATGCTCTTTTCAAGCAACCTATTAGCGAATGTAGGCAATAAACTATATAAACTGCATTAGACAATGTTTTATGCGTGAACTGCTTTGAAATTGTTTGATTTCAAAGTGAAACAAGTGAACTAATCGCTGCTTGATTGGCAACAACAATCTATTGAAATTGTTGTATACCATACGAACGTGTTTGTTGTGTTAAATGCGTTCAATTCAATTACCATTGATTCTATTGCGAATTTATTGCATTTAGCAATAAAATGAATTATGCGTGTTTGTTTTGTTATTTTTTGTGTGTATTGGGTTGCATAGAATCGCTACCATGAGTATACAAATTTGGAATTATTCAACAGCGGTATTGTCTTTGTTTTGTTTCATTATAACATTAATAGGCACTTTATTCGGGCCTTCCTTATTATGTTATGTAATTTGTTAATGCATTTCAACTTCAAATTCAACAATGCGATGATAATTGGAAATCATATGCGATGCAATGCGCTCTTGTATCATCTCGAACACACAACATCCTCGTAATGTGAAAGGAGATGCTTTCACTCGGATGCGTTTCATCCAATTTATCATCGTCTCCTCAGCCTTATCGTCTAGAATTTATTGTATGTACATTTGGCATGCGGACAGTGCTATGAGTGACTTAAAGAAGAACTTTCCTCTTCAATACGCCACTCAATCAAAAATTTGTGCGAGGATATCATCATCATCATCAATAAATACAACGGATGAATATGCTTGACGACGTCATTGCACGATTATGCATTCATCAAAAGCAATTCTATTCTATTTTTCTATACAGGTTTTCTACTTAATTTTGCTTGCGTTCGCCTAATTTGCATCTATTTTCTGCTATACACAATGAAATTACTTACCTCGGTCGAGAGCGGCTATACATTTTAAACTAAAGCTTTACATAACCATCTAAAAATTATATAAAATGCAATTGTACAGTTTTTACAGCAACCTTTAATAACTGTCCTGTCCTCGTTTATCGTTTTTCGTTTCGTCAAAATGCGTTTTTCTCTTTTATAGCTTTTGCAATGTTTGTAATGTCCGTTCGTCTGTCTGTCTGTTTGGCTGTTTGTCAGTATCGTCAGTAAAGGATAATTCAAGGATTCGAATTCGTTGAATCGACAAAATGTTTTGATGGAATTGAAATGTTACCTATAACCACGAGTGGAAAGGATCTTTAATTGTTAATTAATTAATATTGGAGACACATATAAGAAAGTCAGAGAAAGAAAGATACTAGGAGCGAGGCAGCAAAGTAGAGAAAAGATTTGTTCATTAGAAACAACCAGACATTAAGACAAATGTTTTCAATGTAAAACGTGCATAATTTCTTGGTTATCAATCGTCTAAATTAATTTCAATAAAATGCATGTGTTTATGAAATTGAATAGAGTGTTTAATAGGATCACTTTTTAAGTGTGGAATTAATGAATGTGTTGGTAGAGTTTTTAGCGTATTTTTAGTGTAATGTAATGTAAAGTGAAATCAAAGTGCTATCCGCATGCTTGGTTGCAATGGCAGACATTCCTTTGTTTCAAAGAAAACGAAAACTTCTTGTACAATGTGGAAGTGGTGAATTTATAAATCTCTATAAAACCAATGATTGATTACAGGGTGTATTTCTAAACGCTTGTATTCCATTTCTCATTTGAATAATTTCAAGTTTTCAAAGTTATTTGCTGTTCACGTTAGTCCAAATACGTTAAAGGTTTATTGTTAATTACATCATAATTAAACCACACACCATTTTCTGCCAAGGTAATTCACCCACCGTTAGAATGATTAATACACTTGGCGATTGAAAAGTTGGCAGGTTTTTGCCAATGAAAGTTGACCGATTTCTTATCTTTTTCATGCAATTATTTTAGTCGTGCACTTATTATTTACAACTACAGGCAATAATGAACAGTTGTTATTACCCTTAACCAACAAACGGATGAGATTAGTATAGAAAGCGTTTTAGGATGCTATTGAAACACATAGAAAAGAAAGAAAGGATTGTTGGTCTGATTTTGTGGCGATGCAACGAACCTGCGGCAAAAATGATCTTGTTGAGGATGCAGTTGCTGTAAAACCAAGTCCGAGGTTTTCAGTGCCGGCAATCATACGGTAGACGGTGCCGGCCGCCCTCGCTGCTCCATCGGCGGTGCTCTAAACACCCAAGAAGATAGAAAGACACAATGTCCGCTGCGTGCGTATCATTTGTGGTTGCAAACAAACTCTGCGATTCTAGCGATTGCATTCACAAATCATGTGTAAATCTCTCTCGAGCGGCTATTTGCGGTATTGCATCACATGCGAAATAATTGTTCTGCAGGAGTGACACATTTGAGCCACGTTTAATGCAACATGAACGATATGAAAGGCGGCAATGCCTTGCCACACGCCTGTCTTAGACTCGTTCAACTCTTTGTTCTTATTCAATCTGTGCGCGCATTCTTATTTATTTATTATGTCTGCACAACTCGAACCCCGGTGAATATTGGTCGATTGGTTGTTGGCGATTAGACGTAGTGAAAGCTGAATTTATGAGTGTTTGATTTGCTCGCTATGCGCACTCACAATTAATTGTCGATTGCGTATTTGGTAACAATTGTTTGTAAGTGTTACACTGTTCCAGCTATTGACACAAACTATGCAAGACAGACAATGAACTTTACCGTAAAAAACTAATTTGCAATAACTTTTGGTATTACTTATAGAGGGTATCCCATTAAACACGCACCATTAGCAACTTAAAGCAAGAGTACCCTGTACTTATTATCGCTCTATTTTCCTGTTTAAGTTATTGATTTTTCCTCTTGAGAGGAAATTGTTATAGATTTTTATTCTTGTGTTAAATGTGATTTGAATCATTGACATTTAAGTGAAAGTTATTATCTATCGTTGAAACAATAAAGTGTTCTCTCAGTTAAGGGCGTAAAGTTGAAGTTTTTAGTGCAAACGTGACTTTTCCATATTTAGGAAATTTTTCCACTGGTTCCCACCTTATGCTTCGGCAGCGTAATAAAGATAAAAGATAAGCGTGTTACATATTCCGTGCTACCATTATGTCATGTTGCATTTCTTTTCGAATGCGCCGAACGTTGCTTTCAAGTTTCAACGCTCGCGATTGGCATGTGTAACAAATAAAGCAACTTTTACCACCGCGCACGCTTTGCATTCGCTCAACCAGTTGATTTCTTTCGTTTCGTTATTCGCGAATGCAACCTTCGACGATATTGCGCAAACGGCGTGTGTATACGAAATGGAACGTATGGCCGGTCCGTTCGATTCTAGCTCGTGTAATTAATAATTTTATGCATTAATTTTATTTATTTGCGTACGTTATTACACGCGCTCGCGCCGTCGTAACCATTTGTAGTCCAATGGTCACTCAATGCGTTTTGCGATTATTCCGTTGTTATGCACACCATACTAGGAGATTTACTTAATCTCGGCGACGTGTTGACTAATTACCTATCTCTCATTACTCCACTGACTAGATACAGTTGTTGATAATTCAACTTTTCTCATGAATTATCAGATCGAATATGTCAGAATACATTCTATTCTATCGGTAATTGATTATTGGTAGTATAATTATCATTGACGTAGCAAGACAATGAAGACATGTGATCTAATTACGCGGTGCTGGTTACACGCATTGTGTGACTTTATGTAGGATTTTCGTCCTTCAAACGTTCAAGTTTCCACTACAATTGGATTATTGAAAGGCAATTTATGCTGTTGAACTTTTCGCAATTGTTATTATTCCAATAGAACAATAACTTTAAGCATATTGCATTTGTGACAAAGTTATTTTGTGAAAATTATGTTAATGAGTTAATTAAAATGTGAAAATCATGAAAATTCCGAACGACATTTATGCTTAATTACCTTGACACTAAATCGCAAGATGTTGCTTTTTCAGAAGTGAAATTATTGTTTAATCGTTAAATCTTTAATTGCAGTACTAATTCAAATGCCGTCAAACCTGTCAAGTGGTTTTCCATTTAGCATGTAATTGTAATTTCCTCATTATTATTTATTCGTACAGCTTTTGTCGTCGATGGTTTGTTTAAATAGCTGTATAATTAACAATAGTAACAGATAAAATTATATATAAATTACCTCAGTGATTCTTTAGAACTATGCACGCACCTATCAACTTTTAAGGAAATGAATTACGGTAGAACAACACATTTCATATTATTTAATTGTACAATATAATAAACTCCTAATACTATTATTTCTAGTTTAGTTATTATATCCTACGCAAATTAACATTTGTAGAATATATGTAAATATATGTTAAGGACCAAATTTACCGTTTAAGTAACTACTGAGTTGGTTGGTAACTTATTTATCCCTAGATTGTTAAACAATGCAAAGAATTTATAAAATTCTTTAGGGGATTTTAGGATTGGTGAGGATGGATTGTTTTTTAAGAGTTGCTTACCCTGATGATGTCAAATAGGAAGTTACCGGAACCGCCAGCTGAACCAGTTGAAGCGTGTGCACCGAAACTGCCACCGAACGGCAGATAACGCTTGTCCCTGTCCGCGTCGTCGGCCTCGACGTTCGACAGATCGTCGGAGGGATTCAAGCCGTTTCCGCCGGAGGCGGCTGCGTCCTGGTCGTCTGCGTTTGCGTCTTCGGCTGCTCTTTTCGTCCTTACGAACGTCTCACGTTTCGATCGTGTTTCGCTAGACGGAGACTGTAAACGGAATCAAATTATTCTTCCAAACTTTAGACTTCTCAATCTCATCAAAAATTACCAGACAAACATTTTATGTATCAAATGATTAACGACAGTTCGAAGTTTGTCTAATAATTTTCTGTTAAACTATTGTAAATTTTAAGTGATGATTTATGTACATTTATTACTAATGGTTTGTGCATTTTACTGAATTAAGTACGCGTAGAAAAGGTGGGTTTTAATATCAAGAAGCGAGTAAAAGAAGAAGAAGAAGAAGAAGTCGTTAAATCACTCAAAGCGACCCACAGTGCAGAAATGTTAAGTAAACGAGATAAAATCCGCCAAAGCAAGCGTTGCAACATATCGCATAACTACAAATTGCAACTGATTGTGCATAACACTTAAGTGCATTAAACATTATTTGTCATCCGACCACTGGAGTTGCCTAACAAGAAACAAGACATTCCATCAGTCATAATACGACGGAATTTAAGTTGTATTAAGTCAAACCGTAGAACGAACAACGGTTTAGTGAGCAGCAGAGAGAAGAAGTTGATGACAATGGATACAACACGTTTCGAGTGTTGGTAATAGTACTTCCAGAATTGTTATAATTCAACTGGAATTTCATCAGATGCGACTTGCATACGGCCTCTCAATGCCGACGATGCAATTGTTTGGTGGATGTTTCTGAAGCGATAAATCTACCGAATTCCATACAGTGTAGGGTGCGTGCGTATTGTCGTTGTTAATGAGTTCGATGGCTGGCGTTTGTGGATTCATATCTCGTTCGTCCACGATCTTGATTCTAATGTCGGCATCATCATCGAGCGTGTTGGAGTCGGGCTCGGTGGTGACGTCGACATCAGTATCGATAGCCGCCGCCGCTGCCGCCGCCGACAATGCCTGAATACTGCCTATCGCCGCATTTCGCGCGGTCGTAGTCGTGCTCATGGTGGTTGAAGATGTTGTTGATGTACTACTCGTACTACTAGTACTACTACTAGCCTCTGTCGTGCTGGACGATGCGATCAAGTTGCTCTTAGTGTCCTCAGCCTCGTCCTCCTCGTCGTCGTAGTCTTCGTCGTCGGGTCCGAATGTGGGCAGCACCACGCTGACTCGACTGCCGCCGCTCGAACTACCGCCGCTGTTGCCGCCGCCGCCTATTCCCAGCGCGCCGCTCTGAAGCACGACGCGCCCGATCACTCGGAACGCTGTGCTTGTCACGTTTTGTATTACGTTATCTATCACCTGTCATTCCCACACGCTTAATTAATAAATCATTCATTATCCAATATGTCTTTAACAATTTTCTTTAATTGAAATAAGATAAAATCTCTCCGCATTGTTGTCAATTACGAGGCTAGTAAATAAAGAACTTTTACTTTTCGCAAACACGTTATAAATTATCTTCAAATTGGCCATTTAACGAATGCTAAATTGCATTTTAAATTGTTTGAATTATTTCCAAACTATTTCTTACGCAACGCGAATTATTATTAGATAATTTATCAGCAATTACAATTACAAGACGTTCTCCATTAAAACCAAATTGAGTCATTTGCAATAAAATGTTTTTCGACGAGTAATTGATCATTAAGTGCATTTATGCAGTTTTCCCGTTTTCAATTGGCAAATTGTTATTAAATCAGGAACAACGTTGAAACTGAGAATTAAGAAACAATTTCTGGTCGGTGTCTAGTGTGAGACTTAAATAGAACACTCTGTTATTAATAATTAGAAAGTGTTCGAGACATGCATTCGTATGCATAGAAAAAACATAGAAAAAGTAATGCTTGTATAAAATTTCAAGTTTTAATGGGATTATATAACTTTGACCTGACGTTTACCGATTCGTCTGACATATGAAGAGTCGAAAATGCAAGTAAATGTTTAGAATTTATCATTGTCCTGGATAATAATTGTTTTATAACAACTTAAACTTGACGTTTGCGTAAGTAGGAGGCTAGTTCGTCAACGCAAATAATATTTACCTGAAAGAGCTGCGGACAATATTGACGTAATAATTTAATCTTATTATTTATCCCATTGACGATTTGTGTCGTTTGCGCACGTGTGTCCAATCCATTATCCTGCACGATGGAGCAAAGCACAACAAATAAAACATCAAAATCATTTTCCATGCTCAATGGTTAGATCATCATTCGCATCAACACCGATTAATAAATTTGCATTTCAGTCGCTGAATGCATAATACGAGTTTCGGTACAGTTCGTGTACGTTACGTTACTCTACAGAGAGAATTTTTGATGATGCAGATCTATATGTGTCGTCAATCGACCGTTTAGATCTTGCAGATGGAAAGTTTACTTGTTGTTTTGAGTTTGATGCAGTTTCGCATGCGTTTAACCACTCGCCAATAAACAAACACATGATAATTTAGATTAATTAACATTTACTTATGTTTTTAGTCAAAATGTCAACAAACATTAAGTTAGTAATTAATGATGCTGAGCCAATGAATTTCACTATGACTTCTTTTTGTGCTAAAAACTGCTTTAAAGAAATCGTGCAAAGTCAAATACGATTTCTCCAAAAATATTTATTCATATATTCACGACTGCTACTTATTTTTATCTAACGTTTTGAATGCTCATTCGTGCATTTCAACAACTAAAATTGTCATTAATACCTCGTAAAGAATAATTAAATTTAAAACTTTTGTGGTTTTACTCGAAAGTCTTATTGTATTTGTCTCAACTCTTTGTTGTACTTGTTGTACGCAGTGCTGCAAATTATGTGGAGCAATTAATAAGTGAAAATGCGTATTTTCGAATACAGTAAGGTAATTAAGAATGTATCAATTACGTAATAGGTACAGTTTGATTAAAATGCATTACGCTCCATTTCGCGCCTTCAATCTGCATTCTCCTTGTCGCATTGAGTGGGATTCTGCAAGCGACATGTCGCATGTCGCATGCGACAAGCAGGTAGTTGGATCTGCGATGAACATGTGGAGAGACAAACGATGACACGTTGCTCTTAACCAACGACGTAAATTTTATGATCGTCGGCGTATTTTCACGAATAATTGTGCTCGTGTACGTGTTGTCCGCCGAAGACGCCAGGACGTTTGTGTGTGCATTAAGAAATACGTGAACGATCGAACTTTCACTTCTTTTACTTTCTTCGCATCGCTCGCTATCGCAATAGCGCGCGTGCTTCACTTGCCGACGACGAAAACGGCGAATGCGAATGCTTAACAAACAGACAACGTCGTCGCATCCTTCAATAATATAATCTTCGTTGATCATATCTAACAAGTGTGTGGAAACCATGCATTTTTACTTCTTTTTACGACCTTATTTCTAGCATTTCTCAATATAAATTAACGTTCCTAAGCTGTGGTGAAATTGAATTAAACAATAAACTAATTAAATGTAGGTTAACTATCTAAAATACTACTAACTTAAACGACTCAGGTAAGCAGATTAAACGAGATGAAGATGATTAATTAAAATTAGTAGCAAGCAGCATGCAAGTGACCCACAGCAACAATTCATCTAGTCCAGTTGGGAATTGTTGGCATTCAAGTAGTACAGTGAATTGTAGCAACCCTTAAGACATACCTGATCGTTCTGAGGCATCGGCGCGCCACTCGTAAGAGCAACCAACACACATAAAGCACACACGACACTTATGTATTTCATATTGACTAGACTAGGTTATCACTCCTGAAACAAACCAAGAAAACGCACATAAAGTAACGATGACAACGTGTAAACATTTAGTGAAGAGCAGCGCGCAGTGAGCGTTTGCTTGGGAATCGAACGCATTGAATGAAAGTGCGCCAGTTGCGAACGCCGAAGCGCTTTGGACGAAAAACAAATAAGACACGTACGTAATGAAATAGTTAATGCCAGACGACGTTGCGAACGGGCCACCGACTGCTGGCTGGTACGTTTAATTAGAGACTAACTGATTTCATTTTTTATTGGCCGCGCGAAGCGTGCTCGCGGATGGCGAATCTTGCTGATGGTAAACGGGAATGGTTTCTATAGCATGCGTAACAAGAGGTGTTGCAAGTCGCAAGCGGTGTGGAGTTATACTTTTATTTTTCAATGGATTTGCCGATGGTGATGGCAAAGCACCGATGGTGATGGTATTCAACGCTTTGGCCAGCTGTAATTGCACTTGCCGTGTAATTTTTGCGAGCGCAGAAAATCGCTGAGAGAATAAAAATTGCTAAGTGCTCAACTCTTTTGTATTGCAAATGGCAATATGATTTTTATGCATATTACTCTAATTCGATTTGCATACGTCTTTCTCTTGACTCAAGAGTAATTCTCTGAAGTAGATTACGTAAGCTTTTATATCATTTAGCAGTGCACACACTCTGAATCGCGAATAAGGATTTTCAAGATTTGTATTTGCGTTATGCGAATAGAATTAAGTTGAGTGGCCTGAAGGTGAATGAGTGAGCTTTCGAGTAATCTTCAAGATGTGATCTATTTTACTTTTCACTTTGTTCCTAACTAATAAAGTCGAAGGTAATTTCAGTCTTGCCTATGTAATTTCTAGTTAATGAAAATCATTATTAGACAATTACGTGCAAGAAATTGCTAACGATATTACTTAAAAATCTGTTGGTAATTTGGATTAATGTTTGTCTGCTGTGTTCTTCCCACATTCAATCTAACAAAAACAAATATGATGAATGCGTTTCGCAATAACGTTCTTTATGTTTTTGTGGTAAATTTCCAGTTTTTTTTAGGCAAACCAAGTTATTACTTTTTGCTCGACGCTTGTGGGTGACAAAATACTAAAATGCATTCAACAATAGTTCATTGGCTACTTGGCTGTCTAGTTGCAATATGACTTAAGTATTACGAAATGCAGTGATTGACTAACTTAATGGTGCACTTAATGAAGTGCATAATAGAATTAGCTACTCAATTAATTAAGCGACACGTTTACGTACATGCGTCTGCATGAAAATGTAACATTTTATGCATATTTCCAATTGACATAACTGTTTGAAGTTGCATACTCATATTCATATTGCAAATTCAATGTAAACTTTACAAATCACAAGAAATATTATTTTATAGGTGTGATTGTGTACCTTTCTAATTGAATTATTCATTCGGTGATCACAAACTTATTCAACAATTCCACGAAGAATTTACGAAGGAAAACGTAATCAGCCTATTAAATATCATCATAGAATAAATACTTCCCTTTGCAATTGTGAAATATTATTAAAGTTTCCTGACTTAAGTAAGTACATTATAATATGTTTTCAATTTTTCACTTATTATACAAGCAAAATTTCCATTTGTTGTTATTCTATGTAGTTTAATAAATCAAAACACTTATTACCATGTAAAGTGTAACACATACGCAGTTACGCAATTGAAATTTGTTATTTTGTATAATTTGCTGCTGCGTTCGAGCAACGCCAATAGCCGGATACTTCCAACGAGTTAAGTAAGTCTGGGCTTAATTAAGTAAGTACGCAAGTAATCTTTTGAACCACCACCAACGATTAAGATACATAATCAATTTAATTTCACTTTTTTCTTGCCAGCCTACGCCAATTTATTGAATTGAAACCGCGTCGAAATTGAGCATATTTATCCAATCAGTCGCCAAATCGAGCAGAAATTACACTCGACGAAATTTTCTAGCAATTTACGCATTCGTTCAATGTGTAATCGTTACGGCTTTTGGCACACTTACCTTACAATTCGCGAATTTAATTTGGCGTTAAATTATATTTTTCTATAAATTGACCAATTCAGTCTATTAATACGAACGTTTTTTTGTTATGTCAAGCGTGAATATATTAAAAACCCATTTTTTTAACCAAAGAAGCAATCGACGAAAAAATTATTTGATTATTACCATGAACTATGATGAAATAGGTATTAACCGGAATATTTTATAAATAAATTATAATTTTATTGTGTTTTCCTAATTTTTTTTCGTATATTGTTTTTCCCGCTATTTTTGTCTTTTCCATGAACGTCATAAAATCTAACTTTCAACGTCTTGAATGTGAAGATTTGCGTTGTAAATGAATAGAAATTAGCCAACTTGATTAATTCTTGATGCAGAGTGGAAAATTAATTCTTGGTACCAACTGACCCGCTGACATTTAGAAAACTATAATTTTTAAATTTTGAGAGCGCCAAACCGCTTGATACTTCAAACTTGATGTCGTTACGCGTCGAGAAAGTTATTTTAATATTTCAACAATTAAATGCATCGTTGTATGCAAATGCACAATAAAAAATATGCAAATTTAATTCACTTCTTCAAACTTACTTTTAAAGTGTCTCAACCTTGAGGTACATGACTTAAGTGCAATGATCTTAGCTTGAAGATATTCGTATATTAATAATAAACGCAAAATTGCAACACTATTCATCTTTCATCTGCCGATTAATTAATATAATCAATTATTCAATTCAAATGCAATTTCATTCTCATTCTTACAAAAATTTGTATCTCCTTGACACCGTTTTTTTTTATTTTCATCTGCATATAATTCCGAATTATACATAAACGTTGGCATCTAGTTGAACTAATTCCATGTGCACCTTGCTTGCAAATCAAAATAAAATTCGTAATGCTTCAAGTGACAAAACTAATAATATTGTAACCTTGACGTATGCGTACTATGCGTATTAATAAAATATTTATTTATTGCGTTCGGTTAATATTCGATTTGATCGTGCGGTGCGTTTATTACCGGTGGCAATTAAACGAATGACAGCGATTGAAGACGGTCGTAATAATAGTTGATGTCTTTAATAGCAATTTTTCTATGCGACGTGATTGCAGGTCAGGTTGGCAGACCTACGAGCACACGCGAAGAGAAAGTACATGTTATTAAGTCAATAAGTCTATTAATCTACGGAATCAACGTGCGATCGTGCGGTCACATTAAATAAATGTGCGAAATGTTGGCTTCAGTTACCACAAAAACTGCCACAAATTCGTGTGCTTTCCTCGCCGGATTCATTGGACTAGAAAACTTTCGGCTGCATATCCACGATAACGCTAATAGTATCTCATTAAATCACAATCAAAATTGAAATTCGACGTTTACGATTTTCGAAAGAAATGCAAGTGAAAACTGTCTAATTGCATGCGTCTTGTGAGCGCTTGACGAATAATCAGTGGGTCAAATTCCCAGTCAAACTACTCGAATAATTCACTTGAATGCACCCAATGGTCAACCTACTTTGGACTGTTCTTGACTATTCGTTGCTTAATTCGTAACTTAGCTGATAATTGCGCACTTCATACAAACCCAATTATTGCCTAATTATCACTTCTTGCGAGCGACACGATCGAAGACGATTTCAGCTGCGTGATGTGTAATAAAAGATGAGTTGCGGCTAATTTGAACTAAGCAAAGATGAAGAGATGCACACTGAATGGATGGTTGCGTTCGAAATGATTGTAGCGCACTGAGCGCGTTTGTTTCAACGCCATGCGTTTTACATCTTTTCGCCGTTCGTCGTCGATTGCATAAAAAAAAGATGACGTCCTTAATTCGCAAGGTTCATGTGTACACAACACACGCATGTATTTGCTCCAGCCAAACGTATACAAAGTTCAAGAGTGCTATTGTAAAACAAACGAGCGAGCTTTGACTCGCGTTTAATAAGCGCAAATATCACGAAATAGTTGCCAAATGCCTCGGTTTCTACGGATTCACAAGCAACTACAACAAATCAATTTATAAGAAGCACGATTCGTGTTTGATGTGTGCACACTGAGACTTTTAACATCCTGTAGTATTTTGGACTTAAATTAGTTGCATGAAGGACGATTTTGTTCAAATAGAAATAGAAGTTTGAAACTAGAATATTACATAAAAGTACGCTAAAGACTTATTAGAATTTGATTTAATTACCTTATTATTTTGATAATTACGAGTGCTTTAATGTGACTTAAATTAAGCCTTGCTGGGGCTTACTGAGTTTGTTGAGTAATAATTCTAGATTTTAGGAATTTAACTCGTTTGGATTGGAACTAGTTTTAAATGAAATTTGAATATGAATAATTATGCTAATTGCAAGTTGCAATTTTACTTTTACCTTTTGCTTCTTACTTTACGATTCAATTGAATAAATTGTAAAATTTGTGTGTCAATTAGAATGCAAGCGGATGTGGATTTAAAATTGGCTTTGTTTCAAGAATAAACAATAAAATTGTATTTCTAGAATTGTTTATAATATGTAGATATTTTAATTGTTATATAATTATTATCAATAAGCTATTTGAATATGCAGATTGAGAATTGTTCTAAGCAAATTATTCTGAAATATTTATTAATTGATTACCACAAATATTCGTAATATTGGTGTGTAAGATTATTACCACATCCAAATGTGTTGTGTTGTTTCCATTTACATTTTTAGTTAGTATTACTAATATTTTATGCATGACTTGAGAAGCGCGCTTTATGCCATAGCAAGTTCTCGATTCCAATATTTTTGCGCCTCTCAACGACGACGCTGACTTTTAAAATTCAAAATCTTATAAATACGCGTGCGCACGCGATTGCATTGTAAGTGTGTGTAGGAAAGTCCCAAACCACTTTCACATCTTTCACGAATTCTGCTGTTTCACTGTTTCACATCTTGTGCGTCTTCTCGCGATGCAAGATCAGCAGATGGATAAGTCTAAATTTAAATAACACCTTAATCTTCCAAAGGTTAAGTCTCTCATTGCAATTCATTCTTTGCTATTCTATTCTAATTGAGCGTACTTATCAACAATTCGCGAAAGGAATGAGAATCCGGAGCACGATCACAAGATAAACAAAAAAATTATGCAAAAACTTTCTACTTTTTAGTTGTTTAACAGAAAAAAACGACTTTTACTGCGCTCAAGGTTTTTCATCGATTCATCGATTGATTGATCATTGTGTCAGTAGATGCCGATAGCCAACGAGAATCACGATTTTCAGGTAATTTTCGTGCGCATCTTTAACCGTCCCGCGTTCGCAACTGAGCTGTGAGAGTTGAAGTTTTTCCGGAAGTAGTAAAAGTAGTTGTTTGAAACTTACCGTTTCGGTTTAAATAAATATGTATATCGAGACACTGCACACTACACAGAGTGATGGACACTGCCCGTTACTGAGATAGCAACTGAATGTTCGAATGCTCTACCGCCAATCTCTCTTTAAACCAGGCGCCAACAGCGCCAAGAAGCGGTGGCCCAAAACACTAGCACGCACACGCACGTTTCAATTGAAATCGCACGCCGCCGCAGGACTTCTTGCAGCGCGCTCTTGTTTGTTCATGAAATTAATGCGCTAATTGCAAATTATGTCTCTATTTAGTTAGCGTAATCACGCACTTTTTTACGCTTCATTATTTATACATAAGCTACTTAAGTCATAGTTTTGTAAACAATTATGCATTATTATTAATATTGCACTACATCGGTTTGTTCTTTTCGATGGTGGGTTAATTCATTAATTATATTAATGAATGAAATTCGCAATCGAAAGAATTATTCATATGACGAGACTTTTGACACAAATGAAAGTTTCTTAGATTTATGATACATGTGCAGACTTGACATTAGAAATTGTAATATATTATGCGTAATTGTTTACGTTTTTGGGGAAAATTTTTAATTTATATGTAATACTCTAATTATCCTAGTATTGTGCAATCATTAATTGCTTTTTACAAAGTTTGCACAATTGATTGTGGGTATTGTTTGAATGCATTTGCACTAATTTTGAATAATGACTTAATTTCTGGGCGGCTGGGTAGAAGTAATTGCCGATGATTTATTCATTTAGGAAGATGGCTTAACTTGTTTGTGAATTCGTAATGTAGTAACAAACTAGGAGAGAAGATAATGATTGCAAAGTATTGCAAAGAGGAAACGGTTATGAATTGTATTCTTGGATTTATGTTAATTATTGAGTAAATTTCTGTAAGGACAGAAGTTACGAGTCCATAGTTGCTTAAAACCATTGATTTATGCGTGAATGTTGTTCAATCATCCCAAGAATTGAAATATTTATTTCTAATTGCACTCATTTTGTTTGTTCTTAATTATGGCTTTGTGTTGAGCGTTGAAATTTTTGCAAAATGGAAAGTTTTCGTAGAAGTTTATTATTAATAACATAAGATAAGATATTATTTATTATTGGATGATGTAAATGTTAATTTGCAAGTATTAGTTTCATATTTTTCGGGTTTGTAAAAACGTGTTTGCAATAAAATCGCAGTTTTATAGAAAAATTGTTCCTATTTTTGCAAATTATGTTGTGTTTGATAATTTGTTCTAGTTTGATTGCTCTTAATTATTTAATTGCTCAATTTTAATCGGAATAAGTTTATTAAATCGCTTAGAGATTCCAATCAGCTCGTGCAAAATAATTGCTATTAATATGCAAATTTTAATTAGCAAATCCGTAATTTTTAATTGTGCAAGAGCAATATCTTTATTGCAAATTCACCTTCTCAAGTATTTTATTACGCATAAGGACGTTAGAATAGAAAAAAGAGATTGGTAATTAATTAACATATATCGTTGAATATAAGACGTTTTTAAGATGTCTTTTTTCTTCTTTATTTCAGAAGTGAAAAAGATACTTTCTTATCATAATTTTTATTTATTGTTAACATAACTCATATGAGATAAACTAGAGATTCCAATAATGTCCGAACTACTTATAAGATGCATTTAAAGACCATTAATTTAATAAACGATTTGTTAAACTTTAATATTCAGACTTTAAGACGCTCCTTAAATTTGAGCTCATTTTCTGTGTAAAAAAATCTCATCATTTACTCTACAGAACTCGATAATTAATTCTTAATGGATATCATCTCATTACCTTAAAAAATCTTCAAAAAATGTCTTTAGAAATAATCATAATTATCTTTACAAGACATCATTAGCTTAAATTGAATAATGTAATATCATTGATTATTCAACCGTCAATCAAATTAATCATACATCAAGAATTCAACACGAGAAAAATTCAAAACGTGTGTAATTTTGAGGTTTCGATGATCATTAACTTTTATGTGATAACACTTTTTCGAAATGATATGCGTGAATGACGCATGCGTACATTGTTTTTTGTTATGACGGAAATTACTGAAATTATTATGCAGTCGCATGTTATACATATTAATACCGTGCACAAACGAATGAAGAAAGAAAGAAAGTGATTCATGGATCAAACACGCAATAATCGACATCAAAATTAACTTTGCATCAAACATTTTCAATCAAATCCAGAGGTATTCCCAGTTGCGATTATGAAATCATACATAGAGTGCAAAGATTTGTTATCCTTTCACTTTTATGTATCCTCCATTGTGTTTCAAACGCGAACAACAATTAGCAAAATGCAAAAAATTAACCTATAAAAAGTAATTTATTGCTCACAAGTATGTGTTAACGAAAATGGCAACAACGTTTGTTTCGTGTAGTGGAAACATTTTTTACGAGGCGGAAGGAGATTAATAGCAATTTTGATTACAATTTTTTCTAGAAAGGATTTGAACATATTCAACAATCTCTGCAGTGTAATTGCGTTTAGATGAAATAATTTCCTGCTTATGGGCAGCACGTACGCACTTTAATGAGACTATGCCTGTACAGTAAAGTAAATTACAATGACAATTAGCAAACTTGTGCCTTAAATGCAAATTATTATGTGTTATAATAATCCTTTGTTGGATCCGTTTGTCATCATTAAAAGATTTCATTTGCTTATTTGATTTAGTGCTTAGAGTGAGTGCAGTAGTTAATGGTCGTACGTAGTTTAATTATTTTTTTATTCAAGGTTTACCTTTTCACTTTTCCTTGTAAATTTCATTTATGATTATTCATATTTTATATCATTAATTCTATTAAAATTGTGACTATATTTAGAATTATTCCTGTTCTTGCATATGTTCTTTATGCAATGACTTCTTTAATTTCACGTAAAAATATCAAACTTATGAAAGCATAATTGTTTATGTCCATTACATATTTTGAAATGATGTCTTACAAGTCTAAATTTTAGGCATTAATGTCAAAAATGACAAATTAAATCAAGGATAATTATTTAAGTTATAGTGTATAAGGTGAGTGTACGCAAGGGGCAAGAGTATTAATATCCTGTAACTAATGTAAAATGCTAAAAATTGGAATATGTGGATTATAGCAACGTATTGATATTGATCATATGAACAAGAATTTCGTGAATAAATCAAGAAATTCAATCATACTTTTTAATATACAATTTCTTTTCATGACACTAAATTTATAAGAACATTTGGCGACTTTGTCATAATTAATGTTAATTAAGGTATTTGATGATATCATATTTTTTTACATTATTTTACATTATTATGAAATAAATTATAACTATATAGGTTTAAAAATCAATTAATAAAAACTATTATGTAATTACCTCACTCCAGTTTATTTTGGTTAATAATAAAATGGTTTGTAAGAATGTACATCACGTTTTATGTTGTAATTAATGAACTTGAATATGAACTTAATGAAACTTATTAATTGATCATAAGTATCGACGTAATTAAAGCAAAAAAATTTCGAGTGATCAGAAACTTTGTATTGAATAATTAGTTCTCATCACTCATGAATGTTGCTCAATCAATGAATGCTTATAAACACTTCTTAAACTAACTTTAGTTCTTAATTGCTTTATGCTATCGCTAGAGTGAATATGAATTCCGAAATTACTGAAAACGTTAAAATTGGAATTGACGATGGATTGCAGAAACCACGAGAGATTTTGGAGATGGGGCCAACGTATTTCAAATATATTTTTATGAAGCCCACTCAACGTAGAAGTAGTTACATTTGCGCGATTATTTTCACGACAACAAGATTTTTCTGTATTGCCATGGCTTTAACACTGATTCCTCAAGCCGAATCATTTATGGTTATAACTGATGTGATTCAAAGTGCTTCAGCATTCACGCAAGTATAAAATAATAAGAATTTCAGTTGAATTTAGGTTTTTAATAACATTCTACATAGGGGTTAAAATCGATCGTCCCAATTGTCTTCTATAAAGATGAATTATTATGGCTGACAAGCAATTCAGATAAGTATTGGCCAACAAACGAGAAGACCAAACATATTGAGCAATTCTATAAACGAGTGTTTTATATTCTGAATTTATATAAACGATTATTCTTCATGACTTATTTTGTGTATGTTCCCGTGGCATTAGTGATGCATAAACTACCCTTTCAAACATGGATTCCTCCAATGACCGGAGGATATTATTTCATGTATTTAGTACAATTCTTTATGCTAACATTTGATGCCACTTTAGTTTTTGGCTCTGATTGTTTTTTCGTTGGTTGTTGCTTCAATATCTATGCTCAATTCGAGATTCTAAATTCCAAGTTGGAGAGTTTAGGAACAACAACATTGAAGAATATTGATAAAGAAATAATACAATGTGTCAGACATCATAACTTCTTACTTAAGTAAGATAGGATTTAATTTAAGGAAAATTACTTAAGCTACTGTTTTAGCTATACTAATGTATTGATAAGAATGTTTTCTATTGGATTAATTTTCCAATTTTTCGTGACTACTTACAGTTTAGTCATAGAGATATTTGTTTTTACAAGACGAGACGCCATTGGAATGTTAATTGGCGTAATTTATTGTAGCATGCTCACTTCCCAATTGGCATTGTATTGTTTTCCAGCCGATGTCGTAATTGAAGTTGTAAGTACTTGAAATACCAACATTATTCAAATTGAATTATTGAGCGTAATATTAATGCCGTTTACTTACATTATTCAACTCTAATGAGTTGCATTTTGTTTTGAATTTCAAACACTCTAAGCGTAAATTACACAAAATAACAATTAAGTAATAAGTGCTCATAAGTCATAGAGTAATTAGTGAGGAAATTTTCTCTTGCCTTGATGTATCAAATGAATTTTCTTAATGACCACCGAAATTTAATTAATTATTAACCATCATGTTCTTTTTCGTAATGTATTAATGAGTTTTTATTTCCTGCTTTCAGTCTCATCAGTGTGCATATGCAATTTACAATTGTCCATGGTACATCCATGGTAAAGAGTTGAAGCACATCGTTGTTAATTGCATTCAACGTGCTCAAAAACGTTTGATTTTCACTGCTGGCGGATTCATTGACATTGACAAGGCAGCATTTACCAAAGTGCGTTTAAAACATTTAATTCATTAGAATCGTGCTTAAATAATTCACTTTCTTCAAATTTTAGATCTTCAAAGGAATACTCTCACTCAACACGCTTATGAAAAACGTATTTGATGTCTGAAATCATGCTATGTTGATAGCGTATAATTTTTGATAAAATAATAGCATAGATAATGTTGAATTTCACCAAAATTATGATACATTCACGTAATTAACCGATATTATTTGTGCGTTATTTACAAAAGGAAATAAAGTGAGAAGTTAAATAAATATGCATGTTGTACCAGCCGAAAAATAAAAATTCGTTGAAAATACCAAGTGATCGAAGAAGTGTATTTAAATGATTATGAAATGCGTCCAATCATAATTGTGCATAAATGGCATAAATAACTGCTAGCAACATCCTGTCAATAATATGAGCAAATAAGTACAATGCAAAAGCAATTTACATATGCCAAATACTCCTGCATTATTCATGATTTTAATACGTATCATTTGCAACAAACGAAAGCAAAAAAGAACGTTCATTTTGCCCTATTCTACGCTTGCTTTATTCTATCAAGTTATAAAGCATTTAAGATTTATTTGACAAAAAAGTGCATGTAGAGCATTCCAGAACATTCTAGAATATTTTTAGTTATACCTAACCCAAAAACTCCTATATTATTGATATCGTTACTATGCTTCGATTGCAATAAACAAAAACAAAAAAGAACGTTCATATTGCATATCCTACGCTTGATTTTCACCAGATTATAAAGCATTTAAGATTTATTTGATAAAAAAGTGTATGTAGAGTATTCCAGAACATTCTAGAATAATTTTAGTTATAACTAACCCAAATACTCCTTCCTATATTATTCATATCGTTACTATGCATCAATTGCAACAAACAAAAGCAAAAAGAACGTTTATTTTGCGCTAATCTACGCTTGATTTAAGTAATAAAGCATTTAAGATTTATATGCTAAAAAGTTTCTAGAACATTCCAGAACATTATGAATTATGCTAGAGCATCTGAACATTTTCAATTATTATTATCCCAAATGCGTACATGTCTTTACATGGCTTTGAATATGTATCTATTGCAAGAAACAAAAGCAAAAACTCGCTTGTAAGATTTATGCGACTGAATTAAAATTCCAGAGTATTTTAGAATATTCAAAGTGTACAGTTTAAAGTGAGATTCACAATTTTCTGTTTTTCCCCATTAAAAATCACCGTAAAAATCACCAGCCTGCCTTCAAAGGGCTGACAGGTCACTTGTGGCCCACGGGCGGAAATTATAAATAAAATATCGACTAAATATTTAATTGATTATTGCCTCATAAATGGTTTATTACTTTCAATTTTATGTTTAAAATAAACGCACGGAAACTAATATCTAGCAAACGGTTTAAATATGAAGAATTGAATTAGAAAATTGCTTCATAATAAAAGTAAATTAAAATATGACTACGATAAATTTTCATGTTTAAAATGATTACGAGTGTATAATTATTTGTCGCAATTGTATACCTACAACGAGCAGTCGATATGCATATTGTTACCTGAATGGAGTAACATACGTGAATGCAGAAATAAGTGACTTTTAGCTACTTATTGGTCTACATTTAACTGACCAACCTAGACTACTTTCTAAATTAACGGAAAAATTTTTGCACGTTTCATATTAATTCTACTTAACTTCACATTGTCTCTTGAAAATGTTTACGAAATGAGTTCTGTGTAACTTTAATTTAAAATTTAATCATTCCCCGACTTTTCCGCCACTGACATTTCATACGCGTGAATGTCATGAAATTATTATGAGCTGTACGATTAAATTAAAAATACGCATGTAGCTAGTAATTAACTCATGAGTCTTTGACGTTTGGAGATACGTTTATTTGAAAATTTCCGATTGAATAACAATATATTATTGCTCAGGCAGAAAGAAGTAGGTCATTTGTTTCTATTAGTTAGTTAGTCGGAATGCATACACGCACTGAATTTTTTCTTCTTTTTTACACTCGTCAAAGGTATAATCATTACGTGCAGAGCGACTAATTCTCCTTGATCATGTTAAATTGAAAAGTAAATTCATTTTTATGTTATTGTCAGGTTAACTGAACGCGGTCGGTGACTAATGTGGGAAATAATTAAATTTTTATTTCTTTACTTCATCGCCCAAGAAACAACATGAACAGATGTTTCGGAATTACCTAGTTGAGTTGAGTGATTCGAAAGGTTTTGCTGATTTGCGCATTAATTTTACGATTATTTATGTTATAAATCTACTAGATTTTAAGTACCACTAGCAATTAAATAAATAATAAATCAAAATTATTAGTATATTATTAATTCTTCGAATTATTAATGAATTGCTTTTCATTAATAAAGCAAATTAAAAATTAATTCTGAAATAATAATTTGCCTGCGATGAAATTAACTGTTGTGCAACTTCAAAGTATTTGCACTTGTTTGCTAGTTAGCAACAATTCTTCATAATATATGAAAGTCACATCCATATGTGCATCAATAAACAAGTAATTTTACCACCCCGAAAATGACATAGCATTAAACTGCTAACTGTACGAGTGTCTTGCTTTTGTTGACTGCAAATGGCGTTCGTGAAGACATCGCAAATTTAATTTATCCGCTTGGCTGAGGAGCAAATAACAGAGTATTCGATCAATGAAGTCGCAAACTATATTCATTAGAGCTATTATTGTGAAAACAGCACTTCCCCTTGGTTCGTTTTCATTTCTCCACTATAAATGCATCGATTGTCACATTAGTCTATCACATTTCTAGCAAAATTCCGTTTTTGTCAACATCGATGCGCTGTTAACTCATTCATTCATGTTGGGTTAGTGACTTCTTGTTTAATTGTGTCTTAAGTGCCTAAACTGGGAATAATTGTGCATATCTTGCGTTTGCAGATAACTGAAGGAGCATTTTAGTGTCGTTTTGCGTTTCACTTATTATCATCAAGGAAATTTTGTGATTGCATACGTCGAAAATGCATTTGGTTATTATCACATGGATGCTGTGCATTGGTGTGACTATTGGATTTCCACAGCCATTACCATGGATTCCATTTTCATCGGAATCTCAGGTAAGGAAATATGAATGTTATATAATGCGAAGAAGTTAAGAATTCAAGCGAAATGTTTATGACATATTCATAGAAAATTAAGCCATTGATTGGATACATTTGTTTCATCGATTGAAAACCGCATCATGAAAACAAATTACAGTAAAATATGCTTTCATCAGCGGCATGTTAATTATTTGCTACACTGAAGCCTGTCGAATACGATGCAATTCGAGAAATACATTATGTAATCCTGTATGAAATACAGAAGCAATCTTACGACTTTAATTTCATAAAAACAAAAAAATTTAATGCAGATTACATCGCTTAATAGATAAACTCTTTACTTATAGATTTCACAAGTCGGGTTTGTGCTTATTTTTTGCGTATTTTAGCAATCGTGGTTTGTAAAAAACATTGCAAAATAACACTTCAACAATTTATAATATATAAAAGAAAATTACTATAAACTTTCGGATAAGAAAAGTACCCAACCCTTATTGTTGCATATCCTGTCAGGAATCCTGGACTGAAAGAAACATTTATTATTATAAAATTTTTCTGAACAAGGTAATGAAATAAATGTATAAGTGACAATGTTAAACAAATAATATCTGCAATATCATCATCATTACATATGACTTAATTTTTTCGCATAACCAATGTTGCAATAGGCTTTCTAATATTTAATGAGGTTGTTAAAATGTTAGCTGCATATAATAATTTATTAAATTGCAACCAAATTAAAAAGAGGTCAAAAAGCAAAACTCAAAACACGAATAACTAATAGCGTTGCAATGCTAATGAACTGTGCGTTTTTGGCAGGGAGATTATAGTAGTGAATACGTTGGACCAGCGTTGGTTGGCGAATTGTATCATCCGCCTATTTCAAGGATGACGAGAAATTCTGCGTCGGATTCATACAACTTTTTAGGAAACGTAATAGAATTTAGTTCAATGTGTAATTTTATTAATGTTGGTCTTTTAGGGAATAATGGCTGGAGTTAATTATTTTAATAATTTGGTACCAGCAGTTTCTCAGGTAAGAAATGATAAATTCACACATATCTTTAATAGTTAATTACGGTATTGTCGGAATATAAGACGCAATTTTTTACTTAAACAATTGGGCTCAAAAAAAGGATTCGTTTTACGGTGCGAAGTTGTGTTTTAAATTCTAAACATGAAACTTGCATTACAGTAATTAATTATTAAGAAATCCTTTTATCAATAAAGCCTTTTTAAATCCATTTTAGAAGTAATTCACTCATTATGGGAAACAATACATTTATAGTTTGTTTAGAACTGAATATTCCTAATATGTATTATTTTAAGAATAAATATAGATTAAGTTCTAAACATAACCTTAAAAGTTATTTTTCTGAAATTTTGGGTTGTGTCTAATATTTTGAAATATACTGAAATCTTTGTTTAAAAATTATTAATCTCTTTACAGAATGTCAACCAACCAGTTTCAACATATGTTCGACCAAGACGGCATGAAGTAAGTGCTTTTTAAAGTGCAACTAAGGCGTTGGATTAATGAATTCACTTATTCAAATGATCTAGATTAACTCAACTACAATAGAACCAATGACAGAAACAAATCCACCTACTACTACAACTTTACCTACAACAACAACCACAACAAAATTAGTTATTGTAACTCCAATTCCGCAAGTGATGGAAGATAAAATTGATAAAAATCCACAATCTTCCAAATCAAACACTGCTGATTTGGAATTAATGATTTCTCAATTGCACAAAGCATTAGAATACATTGAAAATCATGGAAACGAGAAAATCAATGAGGAAATTAATGTAAATACTACAACGGAAAAATTAGTGCAATTCATTTCTACAAATGTGGAACAACTGGTTAAGCATAAAACCAAAGAAGGCAGGGATGAAAAAATTAAACAAATTACTCATGCATTGGATATTTTGTTAAATAGGGTAGCAAAATCAGCTAAAGGGTTGCTGCCAAAGGGTGATCAAAGGAAAACTCAAGGAGATCCTTTGTTGATGGCAAGGATAGTTCAACATATGAGCGAAATAAAACAACAAATGGCTAATGAAAAATTGAACGGTGGATATGAATTGTCCTCAGCTGAATTAGATACTGGATTATCAGCTAAATTCAGGCCAGTGAGACAGGATGATGAAGATAATAATATTGATACGGAAGATACCGATGATATTGATAAGGATGTTGAAGAAATTCCACCTAAAACTTCCGGGGAAAGTTCAACAACAACCACTCAAAGTTCTGTAACTGCACGACAGGAAGAAAGCTCAGAGCAACAATCCTCATCGCAAGAAGGCGGCGGAAATTTAGTTGCGAATTTGTTATCTTCCTTTCTAGGAAGTCTCAGCACGGTTAGTAACATGAGTAATTCATTCCCAAAATTTGTTTCTGAATTAAACATTTTTGTAGCCAACTGGAGGTGTTGACGTCGACGCAATTGTGGCTCTTGTCAGTGGCCTAAGTGTTGTACGTATTACTATAATTATCATAATAATACAATTTAAAGTTTTATATTATTAATTCCAGCAAAACGACGACGGAACTTTTGACTTTAGTGGTGTTACCGACTTGTTACAAAGTTTCTTAGGTGTAAGTACAAACAAGATCGTATCTAATAAAATAATGAATAATAATTTATGATTTCTATATAATATTTAATAAGTATATAAATCATAAATTAAATAGGTGCTAGTTATATCCTATATGTTGACATTTACTTGTAAATTGGTTCTTTAGCAATATTCATGATATTTTCAATATTTTCCACGATAATAATTAATGTTGAAGCTTCTAATAACCAGCAACTGAACTGATAGTAACTGCAACATAAATCATTTATTGCACCAGTTAATGCACTATTACTTTTGTCCTTTACTCGGCTGACTAATGCGATTCAAAGATTTGTTCACTTTAGAACAAGTAAGTAGGTACTAAATGCGCTTTATTTTTATGAAAGTTTGCTGAACATTACACATATCATTAAATAATCTGTGTGATTATTGTATTAATATAATTAATGACTAACAAAACATAAATCAATTTGTACTTGCGTTAAACCGGTTCTTTATTTCTAAATCGAGAATGATGAATTGCAATTATTAATACGAATGTCAGGTTTAATTGATAATTTACATATATTATTTTAGGGCGATGGTGAAGGAGGTGGTGGATCAGATGTTGGATCCTTCCTTGGTTCACTTCTGGGGGCAGTACTTCAAGGAAGTGCAAATCCTCCTGGTCCGGTAAGAATAAATTAATTTAATCATCAAGTACGTTGCAAAATAAAGTGATTGTTTTGTTATTAATAGAAAGGAACTGGACGTCTAACGGGTAATTTAATAGCAGGCATTCTCCCAGGATTATTTGGTCCTGTAAGTCAACTTTCAAACTAACGTTAGCGAAGGATAAATTAATTTAATTAATTTCCAGCCACCACCGTCGTCATCTGAAGAAGCTGCAGGAAACGGCATGGCAATGCAAGGAAAACCTTTAGATTCCGGTTCCTTTCTAGCAGGTCTTTTAACCAGCATGTTGGGCGCATCGAGTGGTTCAAGCAGTGGTTCCAGCAGTGGTTCGAAACCAATGAACGGTAACGGGGTGAGTAACTGGTGATGAAACCATGCAACACACTTCATCTCATTTTACTTCATAGGGTTAATCATTTGATCACGTTTTAACTAAGTATACGTTATATAGCGTTATTAGCATTTGTTGTTGAACAAGTTGTTCAACTCGTAATGTGGTGCAAGATATTTAAATATTTGTGGGTCAAGTTAATGATTGCTAAATAGGTTATTTGTTCGTTTTGAAGAAAATCTTAATAAACTCAGCCGCAAACTGCATAACAGTAATTAATTATTGAACTCATGCTTAAATGCTTAAATTTCACGTTCATTATCAACACCAGCCACAAGCCCATCAACTAATGTGAACGTTTTTAGGCTGAGAATCATAAAATGGGATCTGCCAGTTTCTTCATGAAGGTAAGCGAGTTTAATCATAATCTGATTTAGAGAATTTCGATTTCATCACGCACAACACGTGTGTGCAATAGAGACGCATTTCATCATTCGACATGGCAAATTAATAATATGAAATTAAATTCGTTGTGCTGCAGGTTAAACAAGAATTGTTCAAAGCAATATTCTCGTTGATTACATCCATGCTGGGCGCATCTTCCGGTGGCATATCGCAAGCAAGTGGAGCTAGCAGTCATAAATTCGGCAAGCATTAGCTCGCAATTTTGCAACAAATAATTCCTAATTCTATTTTTGTACTCGACCTCAACGTAATTCTAAGCATGAATGTAATATATCACAGTAACCAAATTACTATTTGTCATCAAATTATGTACCATTAACGAATAAATTAATAAATATGGCACTATAATATGATAATTATCATGCTCTTAATTTATTGCTTTATCTATATTTTGACAGCTCAATTGAAAGACTAGCTTCAACTTGCTATGCAGCCAACGAAGCAATCTGATGTCATTAGAAAGTTTTACAACAAATGATTGTTCTTTTTTGCAATGTTCTTATTAATATTAATAGAATTATTGCATAATTCCGAAATGAAATTTAATAATTTTGGCACCTTTACAACGCATGCTCGAGTAAATCTTTAATCATTTTTTAATCGATTGAATTAGAAATACAAGAATTTTAATTGCACGTTGCAAATGGATCTCATGGTCAAGTACACGAAATAATTTTTTATGATGTACGAAATTACTTTGGGTTTTGAGTATTCTCTTTCGTTAATGCAAATAAAAGTTATTGCAAAAAGAACAACAGCACATTGACCGCACGGCAATTGTTTACACTTTTTGTAAACGCTCTTCATTGACAGAGGAAGCACGAAACGTTAGAAAGTGATCGCAGTCATTTCTCTTTCAATGTTCTTATACAATTCACCGTTACAAATCGTCAATGTTTAGAAAACTGCACACTTGTTGGACTTTTGCAAAGTAACTTAATGTCAAATATCAAGATTAAATACTATAATTTTCTCATCGTACCTACCAGCTCATCAAGTGCACGAAGCGTCAATGTGTGAAATTCTCGGGGTATGAATAACACATTGTGCATACAGCGTGTAACTGAAAAAGAAAAGAATAAATTATTACAATGCGATTTAATGATCGAGTCGTTGTATTGTTGTTAGCATTCGGTATAAACGCTCTACAAATAAGTAAGTAATACACATTCATAAGGCGTGTATGTGAACGGAGAGAGTAGAGTTTAAAATAAAATATCGACAACGGCGACGCTTGGAACTTCTTTACGTGGACTTTCCTCGTAAACAAAACACCGCACGGGTCTGCAGGATAGAAATTCAAGTGCGCATTTAAGTCACAGTTGCGCCAAGCGTACGGACTGTCCGTTCATCCATTGCGTCAGACTTTCCTCTGAAAGAAGAAGACGACGCACGCAGTCTTCTTCGGGTTCGACGTTTGGAAGCTGTTTAGACCGAGCGCAAAGTGCAAGGTAGTGTGTGCATCAAGGTGTAGTGACCACACTTAAGTCATCAAATTCAGCGGTTATGTGACTTTCTTCTCAAAGTGCATTCTGACTGCTCACAAATAAATAACGCATTACGCAAAAAAACAACAACGCCGAAAGTCGTGATACTTTAACCACATGTTAACATATTCTATTCTATTGTAACAAAGTGCAACTTTATTGTCGACCGAATGAAGAAATCTCCGTACGCAAGGTGTTTGCCGCTGCGTAAATTATAATTACAACTCGGATTGCAATTGACATCGTCAAGGTAAGACTTTTATCTACAGTTATCGTAATAATTTATTTTACAATTCCCGTTTGTTTATGTTTAATTGATGGAAACGCATAGAAAACTAAAAACTAATATTAAAATCATTAAAATCATTAGTGATGCTGCTTGAATGAAGACATCTTCAAGCATTTAGCATGTCATTGCGAAAAAACTTGCTTTAGATCTTTGTATTCTATGTCGCACTTGCAGTTGGTATTTTGCAATTTGCATTTCACTTATTAGAAAATTGCATTTTTGAAATTCCACACGTTTCACGCACAATTGCAACTCGAATGTACATTTCGACTGTAGATTATTACCCAATGGCTAATGATCATCTTCAGCGTGCTTAATAGTTTACTTAACGTACGTGCGTTTGTTTCATGTCGCATTTGAATAGAATTTTAATTAAACCCAACTTAAAATTTATGTAACCTTAGAGTTTATTTCCAATTGACGATTTTGACATTTCCCAACGCGAAATTGCGCTAAAAGCATTAAACTCTCTTGGCTCAAAGGCAGAACGAATCGAGTAATAAATGTCAATCAAGTAATATGTTCATGTTCAAGTCAATAACGCCGTTTTTGATAAAAGTTGTTGAATGCATCTGCAATGAAATGAAATGATTTTGCAATAATGTGAAGCAATTTTAAAATGCTTAAAGCTTAATTAAAAGCTTTGGCTTTAAATGATTTTTGAATAGGTTTAATTGGCCTCATTAATTATTTCTATGTATAATTAAATTTACAAACTCGTGGAATTTTTAGCAAAATTTATTTTTTAGTAAACTAAATATATATTAAGTACTTTCATCATTTTGTTTCCTTACAACATCTAATTTAGTTATTAACTAAGTTTAAATTGGTTAAGTCTTTTTGATTAATTGCCAATTTGATTTCTATGTCAATAACATCCTCACATGGTAATTAACACTATGAGTACATTGATTCGAATTAATTGTTAGCAATCAATTCAATAAACAGCGGCACAAGCGTTTAGCTTTCTTTGCCCGTGTGCGAACAAGAACCCGAAATTTCAAGCCCTCGTCGGACAAGAAGAAACCTTCCTTGACCCCCTTATCCCCCATTCTTCGTAATCAGCTTTTACCACAGTAGGAACCATAAACATAAGCACATCTGGTTCGAGATATTGTTATACGTCCTCTGAACGTTAACGCTAACAGTGGTTTAAACAATTTGGCGAAAGATAAGAACAATCGTTTAAACAAAATCGCGTATTAAGTGTGCACTCACTGGCGCTGCTGCTGAGGAGTTGGCGTGCGTTGTGCATTTTGGCTCAGTTTCAAGCAATCGGCGAACGCAACGAACGTGTGTGTGCTTGCCGCGACTGCGACCTACATAAAGAGCGCCTAACTAGAAATAAGAAGAACTTTATTACATTATCGCATTCACTTTCAAACCTGCAGCACTCCGCGTAAGACACACATTCACTGTATATTTCGCTACTTAACTCCCAACATACATTTAGACCACGCGAGTGCGTTTGCGGCCGCACTAATCAGTCTGCCGTACGTACTTTGTCCAAATTGTTCGCGCACATTACGTCGCCATAATTGACTGTCACTGTCAATATAAACTAACAAACCGAATCACTTTTTTTGTATCAACAACAAACATCAACATTAGCAGCAACAACAGCGCTTAAGTGAATAATCAATCATAAATCATTTGTGTGCATACAATTTAAGAGACATGTAAGTAATTTTTGTTATTGTTTTAGCACTTAATCAGCTAAGGAACCAAAGGATACTCGACTACTTAGTCTTAGACTATTTATTGAGGAGCAATGAGGCAGTCCTGGATTTTATTTGTTGTTGGCACGTTGGCAATTGTTGCCATCGTCGACTGCAGGACGATTGTCAAACGTGATGCCTTTGACGAATTGGATCCAACACTTCAAGTAAGTGTAGCTAGTTTTAAGGAAAAGTTTGAAAATTCCAGCGGATAGGAACGCGTAGAATATTTATTACTTAAAGTGAAAATTAAATAAATACTTGCCGGTTGGTCGCATTCACTCTAGAATAAATTAAGTTGCATCAGTTTTTTTGCGGTAATTATTCAATTAATGAAAAAGAACTAATTTGTTTAATTTATAAGCAACAGAAAATTTATTGCGTAACGTGTGTAAAAAATGAATGAAAGTATAAGAAGATATTAAATTTTCGTACGCGATTCGTCAGTGAAAGTTGGCAAAAATTGTGAAAAGTAACAAGAAGCGAGTTAAGAGTCGAAAAGCAAGTTAAGCTTACTTCACGTCGTAATATTTAATCAATTTAATTGTTTTAAGACGACACACTAACGTAGCGTTTAACGAATGTCTGCCATTTTCATTTAAAAACATAATAGTATTATGTGCTTAAGAATTATAAATCTCATAAACGAAAACTTCCTCATGGCGTTTCATCGAATCGCTAGGAACTTTAAGCAAATACGTAATACTTGACTCATTTGTAAATGGTGTAAGCAGTTTGCTCCACTTGCAATATATAATTGATTGTAAATTATTGGAAAGTGCACCTAAATCATTTTACCTTTATGTCTCTGGCAAATTAACAGTTTCAAGACTTAAGTAGATTTTTAAGTCAGATGCGAAAAATATGTTTAGGTTAAAATTGCAAGCGTTTTATTAAAATGGCAACGTGACTGAATGTCCTTTGATTTGCATTTTCCATTCTCTTCCTTTGTAGTTGGTGGCTAAGTTAAGTTGCAAAGCAGCAAGCGAGAAAAATTGCATTCTAAAACCTTTTAATAAGTCAATTGCAAGCGCTGCACCACCAACACAAGACAACATTATGGCTTAAGTCATTTCGTATCTGACCGACTGTCGATTGGTTCACCTTTATTAATTCAAATGTGAAAGAATAAAATGTAGAAAGTAATCAATAACGCTGAAGTAAGGCAAAAGGCTTAGACAAGAAGTTAATTAAACCACAAATTAATATTCAATACCGTAGAACTGAGAAAACTTGGAAATATTGTTGCTTAATTATTTTAAATTGAACGAAAAGAACTAAAATTTATTTAGCACTGCGAGTTTTAATTTAATTTAGTCACATCGCATGCGTGTTAAGCGCTATAAAACGTATTAGCTTAACATTCAGTATACAAACGACTTGATTATATAATGTTTTATTTAAATTTTATTTGTTCCACTCGTGTCGCGCGAACCAACACCCATTTTGCTATAATATTAGATTGACTTTAATGAATAAATCAATGACTGCATATGTAATTTTCCATTTTACTTGGTTAATTCATTACAAAGTAGCAATTATAACATTCGTAACAGATGAAATAATCTGAGAGAAATTTATGAACTTTTCGTGAAACGAAGAAGGATTCCACATATGTTATGCGATTTTTGTGCAATCAACGTTGAAGTTTTAAGCAATTTTGTGATGCCATTTGAATACTAAATATTCATTGCAAAATTCAAGAGAGAATAAAATATTTCCATTTGAATTATGTAAAATAATATGAGATTAGCATTGTGAATAAGTCACGAACTTAACACTGAATCGAAAATATTTGCAAATTACGCAAACAAGATTCATCTTTTCATCCTGATGTAATGATGAAATAACTTTTTTTTGTTTGTTTAATATTATTTAATATGATAATTCAATTGTTAGTTGATTGTTTTATAAATACACTTCCTAAAATCTTCAAAGTCAGATGAGAAAGTTGAGTTATTCGTACGATTAACTGGTTTTTCTAGAAAGTCAATGTAAGTAATTTAAAACTAATTAAATAAACTACTTATTAGGCAGGCAAAAACAAAAGATGGATGAATTTGAAGAAATTTACGATGAGTTCATTAGTGATCAATTTTACATGCACCTGTTAAATATTTAACAGGTTTCTAAACGCATGTGAATTGTGCAATTATTCTGTTGGTCGTTCATCATACTTTGTCAGAATTGCCGTTTAATATTCCCCTAACATAAAAGGACAAATCAATTAAGTCAATTCAATTTGTGCACTTTCATAACGCAATTAAACTTTGGATGGATTACATTTTTAATCGTATTTAATACGAAATTGCAAAAGATTTATTTACTTACACGCATTTTCATCAATTTGTGCGTGTCTTTCACGCGTTAAGTGTATTAAGTAATAACGTATAGCATCATTAGTTTAGTAATCTTTGTGTTTATCTTGTCAAGTAATTCAAGAACATGAAATCTTCAAACTATGTCAAGTTCCACACTCTTCACGACGACTTTTTATTATTCGTATTATTGCAAATGTTTCTTAATGTCGAATGCATTCGGCCACCAAGTGAATATTAAATTCATGCACAATAATTTTCATAATTGTGCAATGCAATTATTTGTAAATATCTTGAAGCAAATTTCATCTAAAATTTATTGTTGATTGTTATATATTCGTCCTTCACACATGAACAGATGAATATTTTTTTAGTTATTGAATTAATATCTTCTAGACGTGCCAATATTTCCATCTTTATATTTTAACAAAACCTCAATGCTTTCACAAATAGACATTACAATTGAAGCCACACATGTTGAATGTAGGTACAAAGAATCTCTTTAATTTGATAAAACTTGATAAAAAATATTGGTTTACTTTATGACGTTTCTATGAGAAGAGCATTGCACAAAATCTAATAAAACATCAGTCAATAGACGATAGTAAACATGTTAATTGCACATTCAAACTGACGTGTCAGCCGACAAGTGACAAATGGCTTTTACAAAGTGCTTAATGACGCAAACTAATCATAAATTTACTTCGTTATTATGCGTTCTTCTATTTGTTTACGCATGCGTATTGGCGTTTGCAATTCTTGTCGAGTGGTGTTAGATTTGCCAAGCGAATTGTGAGTTATTAGCTTTCCTTCGTACTACAACTTCTTGCCTAATTGTTTCTTAATCTCTTACTGGGTAATTATCGCTACAGGAAGCACTACGATATGCGGAATTGATAAATTCTGCTTTGCATTTATTCACGGATCGTATTGACGAAATCTAAATAGTTTTTGTTGTGTAATAAACGAACAACAAACGTACTTATGGCGAAATTAAAAATGCCGTCAAACAAAGTTATTACTGAAAATCAGTTACGAGTTGTAAAAAGAATGGTTAATTATTATTTCTCGTATTATTATTATATTATTTATCTATATTCAGGCACGTTTCCTAATAACGTAACTTGGCACACAGAGTCAATGTTTTAAATGGTTATGTAATGCAAGTTCTGGTGCTTTCCATTAATTTATTGTCTATACGGATATGGAAATACGCAAGTGCTCTCCGATTAAGACTTAAGTCGAGATTCTTTAGTTTAAACTTATTCTCAATAATGTTTTACTTTCTAATTTACTTTCGTTGACATGCCGGAGATGAGACTTATTGCGCAACTGCCATTTGATGCGATAAAAAAGCAAACTGCAAATTTAGATGTTATGTTCAATTGATTTATGGATTAATGTACTGTTGTTGTTGTTGTTGTAGGAGGCTGAGAGCGATGGTGTGGTAAGAGACAAACGTCATCAAGATGTGAAATTCGGCGTGAAGAACGCACTCTTAGGCTTCGTGTTCAATGTGAGTATTGTTGCTCTTTAGACGTTCAATGAGGTTCACCCGTTTAAGAAAACCACATCCGCCTCATCAACACGCAGCGATGCAAAACAAGATTCTCACTATCTCACCACTTTCACTCATTCGAATTAATCATTACCATTACCGCAAACACTGCCATTCATTCCGATATTCCCCAGCTTCTTAGCGCGCGCGCACACACGAAAGAACTGAATTTTACTATTGGCATATTGGTTATGTAAACCAAGCAGAAACAACAAATCCAAGATTTAACTCTTAAGTTTTAAGTCTAATTTAAATGTGAAAATATTCCCAACAGAAAATTAACTCGTTCATCGACTCAAAGACGAGATGGATTGATCAGTTGGACAGGACTAATATTGCAAAGAACGCCCAGCATGGTATTGTAGCACCGGCTGATCCAGTTACGTCCCTTTCCGGCGTTATTTCCGGCGCAATCGGTCAGAAACTGCAGGCGGCAGGTCCGCTCATCGGCGTCGCCGTGCAGACATTGACCAGCGGCTCCGGCGGCTTGTCGGGCGGCGGTGGCGGTTTCAATATCGGCTCACTGCTTGGCGGCCTTAGCGGCGGCGGCGGTGGTGGCGGCGCTGGTGCCGGAATTGAAGGACACGCCGAAGTTTCCGCCGGATTCGCCGGTTAAGCATGAAATACGATCGATAAAAATCCAACCAACGACACAAATCAAAAAATCATCAACAAAGTCATTAGTTTAAGCATCCAACTAACTAAAGTCTCTTTGCCTGGCCGCAAAGCAAGGAACAAAAACACGATTCGACGCCTAGAAATGCAGCGTGGTTTGCAAAACTAGATGAAATACTAGCCAATAGTTACCTGTACATAATTTATTTCATCGATTTTTTTATATACTTAATCATGCTTTTCCTTGTTATCTCTCTTATTTTATTTTGTAATTAATCAAAATGCACGCCGAGAATTTGCTCAAGAAATCGTCTCTTCATGAAATTCTTTATTATCATTCACTGTATTGCGTTTTAAATTAAACTAACTATTTTTATATGTATTTTTACATGTCCAAATGTTGATAGTGAATGGAACTATAAACTTAGTGTTAATTGCTAGCTGTAACTATTAGGTTTACTTGTAAATTAATTAATTATTGGTTGATTGTAAATATAGAAATGGCTTTTCTAGACTTAAAACGTTAATGAAGCAAATGTGAAATATATAATTGTATTTGGTAAGAAAAATATATTTGTATCATGTATCAGTCTCGTTTTTGATATATTTAAGTAGATGTGACTTAAGTTAAGTAAGCAATCAAACCGAATGCCAAAAGTCAAAATTTACCAAATATTACAACACAAAGTTGTAATACTTAGTTGGAAAGTAAGCACATGTGTGTGGTTTTTTAAGAAACATGTTCCGAATTCAATTTAACTCAACTCCTTGCACGCATTACGCAACCTCATGATCCGAATTATAACAACTTAATACATGCGACACATAAATTGGATTTAATTAAATTGCACTTTAACAGCACGCTGCACTACTTTCTAAATTATTACCTATTTTATTATTCGTACCACAAATCTTATATAATTTTGTTTCGATTTTCAGCCATCAGCTGCAAGCCATAGTGGCAAGCCGAGAGTGTTAACGAGCACGACGAGAAAACCAACTACAACGCAAGATATTGTTATCTTCGAGAAAGATAAACCAGTGTCACTTGATTTTCCCGATCAGTTGTTTGGATCTTCGTTCACGTTGGTCACGAATCTCTCTGAAACAGTAGGGGATTTTATGATTGTGAGTTTATCAATATGAATATATAAATAATGATGGAATTTTCTCATTTCTAAATTATATAAATGTTTTTAGAACACTGCGTTGCGAACGCAACGATTGCTCGAATCGATGAGACCATTCTTGCGATCGATTTTTGGCGCCAAAGGTTTGGTAATCGAAGCGACAACCGATAAACCGATTTTCTCCGATCCTTCTTCGAATGATGTGTAGTAAACGTTTAACGATTAGCTTTGGTGTTTAGCCTTTAGAATATATTTACATGATTCGATACTTAATTAGTAATTAAATAAATAAATGTAAGCAATAGAAATCCAAATTTACATGTTTAAATCATAGATATATAATAAATTTAAATGGAACATTCTATGCTCGCGTTTAGGGGTCACGTTGAAGTGAAGTTCATTTACTTGTCAAAGTGGCGCGAAAATTTGAATTTCGGCTAACAACTTTCATCATTTTAATTTCACAATTTTTTTTTATAAATCTTATTTTTGAGTGAAACTATACAATAATGCACATTGCATTAAAAATATATCATATACTAAAAAGGCTTAACGTAATGCCATACTTATGATGATCATAGCTGTACACCCGAGCACATACGATTCCCCTACGACTATATGCGATTCCCAGTTCAATTTATTTTAGACCCCAAATAATGCGGCGCCTTATACCATTTGAAAGACGCGCTACATCCAGATTTCATGCATATCTTTGGTTTATTTAAATTAATAGTAACTATGGAAAATAATTTATTACTGGCATTAACATCAATTTGAATGAAATGTCATCAGTTGTCATTCAATACTAAAATATGGGTAAAGATTATTATTCAATTCTTGGTTTATCAAAACACGCAACCGACGATGAAATTAAGAAAGCGTATCGTAAACTAGCACTCAAATATCATCCTGATAAGAATCGATCACCAGAAGCAAACGCACAATTTCGGGACATTGCCGAAGCATATGAAGTGCTGTCAGATGCGAAAAAGAGGGATATTTTCAATAAATATGGCGAGGATGGATTGAAAGGTGGCATTCCGGGTGAATCCGGACCGGGATCTCATTTCCATTATGAATTTCATGGTGATCCACGTGCGACATTCGCTCAATTCTTCGGCAACTCGAATCCATTTGCGAGTATGTTTGAAAGCACATCTTTCTTCGGCAATGACGAATTCAGTGATATGTTCTCCTTACGATCGGCCACGCGATCCGAGTCCCAACACCTTAAACAGGACGAGCCGATTGAACATGAAATTTACGTATCCTTGGAGGAAGTGTTCACTGGCTGCGTCAAGAAAATCAAGATAACAAAGAGTGTTTATGATGGGTGTGGCAAATCACACGATGTGGAAAAAATACACGAGATTCATGTAAAACCCGGATGGAAGGAGGGAACAAGAATTACGTTTTCAAGGGAGGGCGACCAGTATCCGAATCGTATTCCTGCGGATATTATATTTGTGATCAAGGATAAGCCGCATACCACTTTTAGACGGTGTAATGAGGACATTATGTACACTGCAACAATTACTCTGAGAGATGCGTTATGTGGTGTTAGTCTTGATATACCCACATTGAGAGCAATCGATCCAAAAATTTGTTTGAAAACTAAACACGAAATAATTGGACCCACAACTATAAAAAGATATGTCGGTTATGGTTTACCCTTTCCCAAAGAACCAAGTCGTCGTGGTAATTTACTTGTAGCATTTGATATTATGTTTCCGATAAAATTAACACCGCGAAAAATCGAAATGATAAAAGACGTGCTATAAATTGACAAAATCTATCAACTTGTTAAATACCCATATATTAAAGTATTTGAATGATATCATTACGAGTTTCTTTCTTAAGCCTAGCTAATGAATTGATAAAAGCACAATAGTATTTTGTTAATTAAACATTGAATTTGTACATCCTTAATTTGTTTTGTAATCTTTAAACATTTATTGATAATGCCGAATCTATGCCATAAAATGCTATTACCGTGCTCAAATACGTTTTATCTTTTTACAATTGAAGAAGTAGCTACATTAAGTCACTAAATATTGAATTAAAGTGGTAGGATGTACCTAAAAGATGTTAATCAGTTGGAAAATTGAACAAATTCAACAAATAAATGACATTCCACAAAATGCGCTTATTTTTCTGAGCAAAAAATTACGCAAAACGTAAAATGTCCATAAAAATTGGGACTCAAATATGATAAAAACCACTCAACATTCTTGCTATTCGTGTTACTTTTGAATTAATTGCCACAAATCGAAGAATTTCGTAATTACATCTTCTTTGTAGAAAGCAAATCCTTGTATATATGAGCGATATCAACTTCAAATCCATTACTATTATTCATCAGTTTCAATTTCTATCATACTACATTAGGTACAAGGCATTAACACTCTAACCCCGTAAGTGCACTTACCCCATTCCACTATAATTTTGTTTCGTCCTTATTAAAAGATTAAAATCAGTAAAAGCAAATTACACTGCCCTCTATAGTATAAAACGGACATTTCTCTTCATCAAGTAATTTCAAACTCGCTGTTTAGTTTAAATAAGTCGATACGTTTAAGTGGTCACTTTACCTATCATTTAAAGCTTACATCTGTTTCTAATGCTAATTAACATTTACTTGCACTTTGTTTTAACTTCAACTCACTTATTGTATTCCCTGCTGGCGAATTTTCTTTTAAAGTTAATGTTCTTTAAATACCCATCATGTGCATCTCTAGATACGAGCACACGTATATCATATCGCTAGCTGAGTAACTCTTGCATACATTGAGTGCGTTTACTTATGTAAGAGCATAAGTTATCGGCCTTGACTCATTAGCAGCTTGTGACTACGCGTGGTAAATGAGGTTGAAGACTAATGTAAGAGCGCACCTCAGTTAGTTTACTTCTAGTGCCACGATCTTTAAGTGCATTCTTCTGCTTTGTTTCTTCGAATGCAGCAAATAATTGCATTATTACTTGCAGAATTATTCCGTGCACGCTCTTTTTGTTCATTTACACCTCCCTTCTATTAAAGGTAAGTTTATAAACAATCATTCACTTCATTGTATTTTCACACTGAATTACTTTGTAATTAATTAGATTCAATTACGCTTTCATTTTATTAATTACTTCCCTTTTAATGTGTCGTGTTACATGATATTAAATTGCGAATAAAATCCTAATTTACTCCATTAGATGCCTTGAAATTAAATGACATTTTTTGTGCGAATTAAAAGTGTGTCATAGACTCGAACAACTTTTTGACTGATGAGCAATTTAACAATTTCAAACCCCATTACCTAATAACCACACAACGCATGCGGATAATAACAATGTAAACAACGTAATATATGGAAACAAAGTTAAGCCACGAAGCGCTCTTACGAAAAGCAAAAACTTATTGCTGCAACTTGGCCAGTTATGGACTCGACATTTGCGTTAAGCGCTCGTCATTGTAAAATCCACAAGAGTTGCAAAAGTTCGGGCAACACCAGGCCGCGAGACGACAAGTTGCATTACGTAATTGATACCAAATCGAACACACTTAGCTTAAGTTACAGCACATGAATCTGAACGTCATTCACGTGGATTGTACAGGTGCTTGGTAGAGAGGTATTTTCTTGAGTGCACCAATCCCTCCGTTCGTTCGCGCTACAGAACGTTGTTGTGTGCCATAGCAAGTACTTGCGCATTGAACGAATAATACTCACTGTGCTTTAATTCAATTAAATTTTAAAAAACGTTTGCAGTTTTTGCTCTTAGTTAAACAAACTACGCTAAAAACTTAGCATGTGGCGTGTTGAAGGATAAGAGTGAAACGGTGTAAAAGTTGTTTTTTAATAAACTCATTTATAGTGTTCAAGGATAATTGTCTCACTCACAGCGAGTTACAATTCATAAAATGTGCTCAATTGCAAAAATGCAAATATTGTGGTCAATTAACTAACGCACATGTCAAGTGAATGTTAAACTTTCAACCAGGTGACTAACACACCACTTACCAATTATATTATTTAGATATTTAGTGTTTGTTGCAAGTTTTCTTAGTAATAATATGAAAAGTTTAATTAAGTTAATTATAATAATAACTGTGTCATGGAAGAAAAGCGTACACGAAAAGAATGTAATTTCATCTGAGATGATGGCAATTTCATTATTATGCGTTGTAAGAATGTAAAAATCATATACCTATTCTCACCACAGAAAATATTTTCTATCGAATTTCTCATCGTTACATAGATTCAAATGGATGTAATATTGTTGTTATAAGCATGTATTCAAGATATTGTTGGAAAGTTTTTGAAATTAGTCAAAGACTAAAATTATCGACCGCGGTGCATTGATTGTCCATACAATTTCAAATGCATTACTTTCATTGCCAATCGCTGATGACAGTTTTCATACGTCTGATATTTTGCTTAACCGCGGAAATTTGCAAATTTACTTCCTAGTTCTTATATCACCGGCTCATGCTAACTGCCGATAATACCACAACTTAGCCACATTCAAATTGCACGTGCAATTTGTTAAAAGAGGACATTATCTAAGATTAAGTAGCTGCTAAATGGCATAAATAAACAATTTACTTGATTGCCAATCACAGAAATGCTTTTCATGTCAAATTACCAAGTATTTCCCGAACTATAAAACGTGACTTTTAAAAAACAAAAATTGGCTTAAATTTCGAATATGCGTCTTTTGTCCAAATTGTAAACGTCAAGAAATCATTTACATATTTACTAAATCGTCTCTAAATGCGTCTTATATGTAGTCCAAACTTGATAGGAAATACTGATTTACCTCTACTACTTATGTAGACCTATACGTTGTTAGTATGAGTTATGTTAACACGGTGATCGTCTCGTCACCCGCCTTCTCGAAAAATAAATATTACTCAGCAGTCCCGTTAATTAATATTTACTAATTTAACGCCCAGCAATTGCGCCTCAGATCACCTTACAAACTTTTGGAAATTTCCAAGAAGAGTAAAATTAAATACTTATTTCAATGACAATAATAAGTACATGACTGTATCAACTTTCTTAAAACAGTAAACTTTTTATATGCACTGTAATAAGTCACTGTTTCAAATTAAATCCACAACGCTTTGGTCAATGATCTTCGGGTTAGCGCTATATTCGCTCATTGAAATCACCAAGTCACTCGTAGTCTATACACTTGCGCAACTAACCAAAAACGATAAACATCATGCTACTTGATCAAGTTCATTTTTTATTCGCTATCAGCCACAAATATAGGAATAATTAGAAAATAATTAATGTTTAAAACTATACCGTTTAGTTATTAATTATTCTCAACAACTCTTACGCATAACACGTGTAGTGTGCAAAAGCTATAATTGGAATTTAAAGTTCTTATAAATCTGTAAGCAGTCGAAAATTTCACCTAATGAACGTAATGTTTACTTTCGATTTGTTCATATCATAAATGCTTGAATTTGGTATGTAATTTGCATACATTTCATGCTTTAATTTAATTTGAACCAACAGGTTACCGGTTTCCTTACACTAATTAATACTCTAATGGCATAATTGGTTTAGTATCGCATAGTATTTATTAACCAACCAGGCGACAAGAAAAGTGAAAACGGCCAATGAGAATTTCCTAACAATGTGATCGCGGGTCTCAAATTTAATTCGAATGTTATTGACTCATAAACACGTATTTGTCGCACGTGAATAAATTTCAAGTTATTTATACTTCATTTCATGTAATCTTCAGGATATGACGCACTCGATTCTCAACCGAACACTCCTGCTGCTTTTAATCACCGCCACGCTCATTGCGTTCTCAATTGAAGTGCCAGAAGATGAATCTATCACTGAAGAACATAGAATACCAAAGGTGAGTCAACTTTATCTCCAGTTATGTAATATTAGATTCCTTATGATGAGCTAATATATTCATCAAATTATGTATTATCCATTCTAAATGCAGGTCAACGGGTCAAAATTTAAAAATTCTATTTCATAATCATTACGATGCATATGCAGTATTTGAATAAGATATGATATAACTATTTATATAAGGACTTCATGTGGCTATAAATTTTATATTTTTTTGAATTTTCTAAGTTGTAAGTCAATTTATTCTTCAAAAATTTCTTTCATTGCTAGATTTATGTCTTCCTTAATCAAGAAAATTACTTATTAAAATCAACAAATACTCATGAATCTATTTATGGAACCAGATACCAAGTTAGAATGGTAGAAATGCACTTTACTTTCTTAAAAATTGCAGATATTAACAATTCGTTCAATTTATCAAAGAAATGTAAGAGGCAATAAGTACTAAACTAATATAGAACATTAGCGTTCCTCAGTAGTAAACTTTATATTTATTGTTTAGAAAGTTACAAAGTAAACTTGACTTCATCATGATTAACTTATAACATGACTTTGCTAAAGTGATGCTTGCGTTTGTAATTATATCATTCATTAAGTAATTACGATGGTGTTGTATCGTTAAAAATTACTTTATTGCGTGGCACTATTAAAGAAATATAAAAATCACCGGTAATGTCTCCTAACATTGTTTCTTCTTCGCGGCATTAATGACTAAGTTCTTAAGACTTAATGAAACAACGAATAAAAATTATCTATTTATTACATGTTTTTTGCAGGCAGTGGAGAGGCAATTAGAATATAGTAGATTGAAACGACAACATCATATTGTAAAGAGAGCCTCGCGAAAACCTGGATTCTTTAGAACTTTATTTTCCGTTGTCTTTGAGGTAAAAACTAAAGAAAAAACATTTTACTACGTTATTTATATATATTTTTTAATTTTAGCAATGGAATGATACTCGACATACGGTCGGGCGTATTAATAATTTGGTAAATGATAATTTTCTTCCAGACAATGCCAAAGTAAGCTTACTTAACTTGAACTAATATTCAGTTTTTAATAATCTTCTGAAATATTTTAGCCTGTTGAAGCAACAACAAGTTCTGATCCAAACGCATCAACTACACCAGCTCCATACAAAATTACACGAAGTGAATTTAATAGAATTGTTATGAGAAACTTACGAGGACTTATTCGCTTATATAATATTGAATTACAAGATGCTCTCAAGGTACGTATTAATCTATTATTCATAGCATAACTTATTCTTATTGCTTTTTTGTTTCAGCAATCTGATAAGAATTGGCCAAGTTACAAAAAGAATGCATCATTGGAAGTTTCTAAATTTCTATAAACAAAAGCACACAAAACAGAAGAGCTGAGTCATTGATGAAACTGTGATATTAAGTATTGGATTTTACACGCCTCGTACTTTTAACCTGGTATTTATTGGTATGAATTAGTTTGAGGTGCAAATTTTTCTCTTTGCCTAGAGAAAATAATTCCTAAAATGTACCTAATAGTCACTATCTTTTGGGTTCAAAGTTGTTCAATTTAAGTTAAGCATTAAAGTCAATTATATCTTGAAATGTACGATTGAAAGGCATTAATTTATTGGACTATAAGTTTGATTCGAAATAAACGAATACGTCAACGTCAATTTTGACATAACCTTTTATGAAAATGTCAGAATTTCAATTTAGATCGATAATATTTCTGGTTTGCAAAGCATGCACCATAATGTTAGTCTTAAAGAGATCTTCTCGCATCAATCTCAGAAAACATTCGATAAGAAACGCGCTGATTTGGATCACTACAAGCAAGATTTGCAAATCGACGACCATCTTCTCAGCTTTGGTGAACTATCAAAGAGATACTCAACCGATTTGGAGTATGGCCTAACGCCGGAACACGCACTAGAATTGTTAGCGGAAAACGGACCGAATGTTTTAAAACCGAAAGCATCCAAAACGAAATGTCAAATATTAATCTTCAATTTATTCTTCGGTTTCAATGGTCTGCTGTGGATCGCCGTTGTTTTATCATTAATCGGCTTTACGCTTTCCTATGTACGCAATCCGACTGAAACACCTTTTGATCAAGTGTATTTAGCAGTCGTCATATTCGGAGTGATTATGGCCACAGGTTTTTTCGGCTACTACCACGAAGCTCAAACGTCCAGCATTGCGGCAACCTTTAAGAAACTCATACCGAAAACTGCCAAAGTTATACGCGAAGGTGAAATATTAAATGTCAGTACGGAAGTGCTAGTTTTGGGCGATTTGGTGCGAGTGGACGCTGGCGAATGCGTTCCAGCAGATTTAAGAGTCATTCAAAGTAGTGGCATGAAAGTGGACAACAGTTCAATCACTGGCGAATCAGAACCGATAACAAGAAATGTAGATATGACCGATTTAAATCCACTAGAGACGACCAATTTAGCGTTTTATGGTACCAATGTGGTTGAAGGCAGTGGTAAAGGCATTGTTATTGCATGCGGTAATAATACATTGATGGGACACATAGCAGCATTAACTTCTGGCTTGGAAAATGTACAATCGCCTATTCAAAAAGACCTTGCGAGATTCATGCGTATTTTGACAGCGATTGCTGTGGTCACTGGAACCGTTTTCTTCGGATTGGCTATGTCATTGGGATATGATTTTTTTACTTGCTTTATCTATTTCATCGCAGTAGTTGTTGCTAACGTTCCCGAAGGTCTACTCGTTACAATGACCGCTTGTCTCACTTTAACCGCGAGGAAAATGTATAAGAAGAATTGTTTGTGTAAAAACTTGCACGCCATTGAGACTCTCGGTTGTACAAGCGTCATCTGTTCGGATAAGACTGGCACATTAACGCAAAATAAAATGACGGTTTCGCATCTCTTTTTCGATAACACCATTGTGGATGTACTGTCAAATACGTACGAGCGAGCAGACACTCAATGCTTTAAGAGTTTATGTTTGGTTGGAATACTATGCAGTCGAGCTAAATTCGCACCTAACCAAAGTAATGTGGAAGTTTCCAAACGCATTGTGCACGGCGATGCAAGCGAATCGGCGGTGCTACAATTCATGGAGATAATCACTGGAAGACAATCAACACAAATACGTGTGGAGCATCCAAAAGTATTATTTACAATCAAATCATCCATCAAATAATCTCCTTGTTTCCCTTGTAGATCTTTGAAATACCCTTCAATTCGACAAACAAATATCAGCTATCAATTCATACCATTCCAAATGAAAATCGCCTATATTTAGTGATGAAGGGTGCACCTGAACGAATAATCGATCGATGTAGTACGATGCTAAATAATGAAATTGTCGAAGAACTTACCGACCATAATCGAAAGAAATTAAAATTCGCACTGCTGGAGCTCAGTTATATGGGCGAACGCGTTCTTGGCTTTGCCGATTTACTTCTTCCGCCCAAATTTCTCCCGAATCACGAATTTAATATCGAACGCATCGACTTTCCGACCAGTGGTCTGCGCTTCCTCGGTTTCATGTCCATGATTGATCCACCACGTCCAGGTGTATCGAATGCGGTTATGAAATGCAAATCGGCTGGAATCAAAGTCATAATGGTAACGGGTGATCATCCTATTACTGCAATGGCAATCGCCAAGAAAGTTGGCATTATTTCAGCCGAGAACGAGACGGTCTTTGACATTGCAATGCAGCGAAACATTTCTGCGAGTAAGGTGAGCCAGGCAGATGCAGCCAATTGCCGAGCGGCCGTTATAACCGGTAACGACTTACGTGAGATGGACCAAGACGAGCTGGACCAAATCATTCAGACTTATGATGAAATCGTCTTTGCACGCACGAGTCCCCAGCAAAAGTTGCAAATCGTTGAAGCGTTTCAGCGCGCGAAATACGTTGTCGGCGTGACTGGCGACGGCGTAAATGATTCACCTGCACTGAAGAAAGCGGACACTGGCATTGCAATGGGCATCTCAGGTTCGGACGTGTCCAAAGAGGCAGCTGACATCATCATCTTGGACGACAATTTTGCATCGATTGTCATCGGTATCGAAGAAGGTCGCTTAATCTTTGATAATATGAAAAAAAGTATTGCCTATTTATTAACTTCATTTGTACCGGAAATGGTGCCGTTTCTCGTGCATGTTTTAGCTGATACTCCATTACCTTTAAGTATAATTGCAATCTTAATAATTGACATCGGAACCGATCTGTGGCCATCGATAAGTGTGGCGTACGAAAAGCCCGAGGCGGATATGATGTATAGACCGCCACGCAATATCTCTGTCGATCGATTGGTGACGTGGAAAATGATTTTCTTTGCGAATTTGATCATTGGTGTCATACAAGGATTCGCCGGTTTAACCTGCTGGTTCTTCCTCATGGCAGAATCGGGATTCTTACCCAACCGTCTCATTGGAATTAGAACCGAATGGATGTCCGCTCATAATGATATCAGAGACTCATACAACATTGAATGGTCTAGAGCGGAGCGCCAACATTTGGAGGCTAAAGGATACTCGGCTTATTTCCTTGGTGTCGTTATGACGCAAGTTGCTGACTGTATCATTGCCAAGACGAGACGTTTATCAGTGGCACAACAGGGTATGGAAAATGCTGTAATGAACTTCAGTCTTCTGTTTGAAATCACGTTGGCGCTTCTCTGCGTTTACTGTCCGTATGTGAACTCATTTCTTGGCTTTGCACCGATGCAGATTTACCTTTTGGCACCCGCATTACCGTATACCATTATCATAATTCTGTTCGATGAATTGCGAAAAGGTCTTATTCGTCGCAAGCCTGGTGGATGGTTTGAGCGTGAGACGTACTTCTAAGCAGTATTTTATGACGATTTTGTTAGTATTTAAGTTGTACATACGTTAATAATTAGTACTCTCAAATTATTGAATATTAATTTACCTTGAAATATACGTACACTTCACTGTTTACACTAACACAAACTGGATAGAAAAGTATGGCACGAACCACATGTTTGAGCGACCTGCCTGGAACGTGTTCGTTCACGCATTTAGCGTGATAAGAAAAGCAGAAATGCGTTCGTTATGTGCAAGTATATTGTTTTGCATACAGTTGAACTATTTAAAAATTGTTTAAACTTAAGATTTTTATGAATATATGAAATCATCCTTTTTTGGTGATTAATTATGCAGCTTGTTTAAAGTTGTAAACAATTTTTAAATAAATTAATTCCATCTGAAATAAACAAAACTAGTAGATGTGGATGTTGATGTCGATGAAATTAATAGTGATTTAACTATTAGAGTTTTATTTTAAATACGAATACGTAATAACCTTGCCCAAATGTATGGCATAAATAATACTAAAGTCAATCAAAATGTTAAGTCAAACTACTGGTAGACGTGTATAATTCGATCAATTGCATGCTGAAAAGAACAACAATCAATAGCAATATTTCATATTATATTTAAGTTGAATCCGTGCAGTTACTGGCTTTGACGTAGCTTGAGGAATGAAGAGTTTGCATGCCGGTTGTGTTGATTTTATAGACGCAACGGTAGTGGAGAAAGTAGCAGAGAAAGGTACTCGATGAAACACTCACACTCTTTGTGCATTACACACTCTCGTCTACCTTACAACAGTTATGTATTTATCAGGTCGTCGTCTTCGGCGAGCCGCGACTTTACAGCCGCTCGGAGAGCAGTGCGAAACCGCGTGCGGAACGCCGTGCACACGCCATACCACAATATTCCATAATAGACGCTTTGGAATCACCAGCTCAATCACATTGCGAATTAGTGTTGTACCAGACAGCTGAGCGGTAAAAAGCACTTGTGCACACATTACTCACATCGTTAGACAGCGACGCGTCGAGCAGGAAGATCATTAGATCTGCACTTCAAACGCAGACACAATGTCTAAGGTAAGTTCGTAAAACTAACTCTTCATCTATAACATAATACTATTATCTATCCACTAAAGATAAGGGTTGGTATTTATGTAATTAGCTAACAAATAATATTTATTCTGTCATGTTCTTGAAACGTTTCAAGATCAGAAATATTGACACAAGTCATTAGCGCAATTGCATAAATGTGTTCAACAACTCAATAACAAACATGTTTCGCGCCTTAATATTTATTACTTATCTACATTTCCATTCATATTCCAGGTTGTTATTTATATCCTGGATAAGTTTGTTTGGATACTTATAATTGCGATCTTCACTTCACAAGTGTTACAAATTGCCGGTTTTGTGGAAGGTCCAAAGGATTTTTCATTGAGGGAATTGCAGTATTACAATCAAGTATGTATAGTGTAAAATTATATAATTATTGCACTATTAATATTTCAGCACTATGAATCATGTATAATTAAGGTTGATACATATGGTAAATTCCAGTATGTGAATAATTTAATTAATTTAAAAATAACATCATTAATTTCTAAAGTTCCTGATAGTTAAACTTGTTTTAATTACAACGGTCGGTCGTTCATTTATTATTCCGCAGCGCTTGTTATTCTCAGCTCAATTGTAAATATAATAAGTGGACATGAAACTTTTACTTAAGTGTACCAAGAGAAAGTAATATTTCATATACGAAATATGAAATCATATTAATGCATAAGTTTCTAAACTATTGTAATAAGTACTCGTTGTTGAATGATCTATTTTGTTTTAGGAAAATAATGTGAATTTTCGTACAAATCTTAACGAAGAAATGAATGGCGTACGTGAAAAACGTCAGGCAGGCGATCGATCTCCTTTGATAGACAACTTATTCAATGTAAGTTTACATTTTTATAAGAATTTGGACTATGTACTCCTAATTAGCTATTCTACGCATTATGCGCAACCAACTCACTTGGTTATAAGTTCATTCAGCTACGAGCAACAACAGCGCAAAGCTGATGTATGTCTTGCGCGATTGCATATTAAATAATATGCTCGAGATCCTTCAGAGTAGGTTAGACGCTTGATTAAAATGTGAATGTTTAGCTATACAAACGCTTACCAGGAAGTTAACACACAATCAATTCGTTACATAACGTAGGTATGAAAATTTCCACATGCACTGCGCTCAAAAACGAAACTTGCTTTATGAGATTTCCGCGTTTTATATGCCTACCTAAGTTGTTTGATTTTCTCGTTTTGGTAAACCCACATTCACATTCTTCATTTCTCGATTATGTAAACACTGTTACTCAGTAGTTTCTATTTGGATATTCACGTATTTACTTATCTGTTTTTAATTTTTTTGTTAATTTTTTGGCCACGCAGCGTGAGAATTTGTTCAGTGAAGAACAAGAGCAAGAATTCCGGACGCGCATTCGAAGCACTTATGCAAAACGTCATGTCATTATAACAGCGCAAATTTGAGGCGAAGCAAAGCAGTAAGTTGATTCTATTAATCATCATCATTGTTGTAAATTCTCTCCTTGTGTATATAAATTTGAATTGGCACTAATTTAGTATATAAATCGCATCAACTAACTGCATCTACATCAACAAAACAATTAGACTTTTGTCTTCATCTTTTCATTGCTTCGTTGAAATTGAAAATTTCAAATGTTTGGTTCACATGCGTTTCATTTCCATTATGTTTATCGCAGTTTCTAGTTTGGGAAGTACTGTAAAATGAAATTGAATATGATTGATTATTATGAGACCAACGCATTCTGCTTGTATGCACGCTGATTAGCTATTAACTCATTCGGAGAAGGAGTGTTGCTGTTTTTAATGGCAAAAGTCGTGTAGTTGTTCTCTAGTTGACTTTCACTAAATGTATACTTAATATTAAAATTTGCTTCATTTCATAATTTCACTTTTCTTGGCGTGTGCATAAAGTCAACTTCTCGCGCATGGTGCATTCAACTATGCAAATTATCATAATGACAAACCACATCATTAGTCAGTCAGACTTTCATCTCTGCGAATTTTGTAGTATTATGTATAATTTACATCACAAGGAATTTGTTCTTAGGTGCCAATTTCAACTTTAAATGCTGTAAACGAATTTATTCAAAGCACTCGGCCGGTAATTCAGCGATTGCGAGAAGCAGCTCAGCGAAGGAACAATGACACAAACGAAAAACAACAACAGCAACAACTGCAACAACAACAGCGAGTTGATAAGTCTATAAAGAAAGCTGCATTGGATGAAGGACCCGAAGTGCAGGCGGATGGCTCGAGTTCAAGAGTTTTGCTAAGGATATAAAAATTCCGCCAGTGGAAGATTTGAAATGATAAAATACAAATACATTTCTTAAGGGCAGTATTATGTTATTTTGCTATGCTTTAATGCGTATTTGAAGAAAGTTTTACTATAATTGTAAATGCAAATATGTAAATAATGGTAAATATTTGTAAGCTGGAAGAAAGCTTTTTGTTTATTTGTCAGCTTAATAAAGACGAATGTTAAAAACGACATTTCGGATGGTGAAAGAAAGTTTAAATAACAACTTTTGCTTTTAGCTACAAAGTCTTCAAAGATGATTAAATATCTACAAATAAAATCTAAAAGGAATAAAATACATTGTATTTGATGATGAAATACTTAGTTATGCATCATTAATTTATAATTAATTTGTTTTTCTAAATTTTCTCATTTATGAGATTGGTATATATTTAATGCACATCTACATTCATTTGGCCATCGAGCTCATTTATGATTAACACATATAAAATAAAATTACGAGTCGAATATAATTAAGTTTGATATGATTTTGGTAAAAATCTGTATGAATATTGGAATGGAAACATACACAATATAATTAAAGTTAATATCACAATTCTTTGGCTTGATAGGAGGCTGATCATCGTCAACACTCAACATTAAAATGGTCAATGCCGGTTTGGTGGCAAGTCCAGCCTTGAAATTTATACATAAACTTTGGATGTAATTGTTTAACAGCACATCGTTCTCGTAGTTTGGCCGAGTAGTATTCGCGCTTCAATTGGATCAACAGGTGCTGCATCTCTTTGTTGGACTTGTAATATTATTACCATCTTTGACAAAGTAAGTTTATATTTTATTAAACAATTACAGCTAAGCTGATAGTTTTCTAAAATGTGTAAATTCTATTAAAATGTTTAATTAATTAATGCAAATTAGTTGATGAATTATTTTAAACATTTTTGTTACTCGACGGTGTTTTTTGGTAGCTCTTGCGAATTTTTTTATAATTTTCTATATTTAAACTGTTTACTAACGGATTAATTAAGTGGCTTATATAAGAATAATATAGTTTTTATTCTTCCACATATTATTTTACATATACCTATGTACGTCGATGACGTTGTATGTAGTATTTATTGGAGTTTGTCTGTATTTCATACGATAATTTACGACAATTTTCCATCTTTACAAGCAGCGCGTGTGCAAGAAAAAACAACTTACAAAACAAGATTTAATTAATAATAAAATTATCGCCAACGTGTTTAAATAATTATCTACGGGGCAATCATCAGCAATAGACATACGCAATTAATAATTTCGCTTGAAAGTTGTTGCTTCATTATAATTCTACCACTCCGAGTCTATTGATTTACATTTTTGCACAAATTTGGCCATGAGAATGGCCTACAACGTAGTGAAATATTACCATTGTAAATTATTGTATGTATTTATCAATTGGTGTGTTTTAGATGAAGGTCTACCTTGCTTTATTCTTGTGCAGTCTGCAAGTTTTCTGTGCACAATCCAGTCCTACTTTTGTTGTTCAAAAAAGCGTCAGTGCGTCAACCGCGCTTGAAGGTAGTGCAGGAGTCGGAGTAAGTAAACTTCTTACTTCTTTTGCTTTTAAAACTAAATATTAACTGAAGTTTTTTCTATACTTTTTATAGGCAATTTTAACTTGCTAATTTTGTATAATTAATACAAATAATATTGTTTTGTTTTTGTCTGCATGATTCATCTAAACAAGCAAATAGTTTTTTTAATCATTTTTTGCAGATAAATAAGGCAGGAATCGGAATTAAATTGTTGTTTTTCAGGGTCCCATCGCGTTTGAAAGCGACAAAGCCGGAGTTAACGTAGCAGGTTTTCATGCAGCTGTCGGTGTAGATGCAGCAACTGGTGGTTTAAGAGCTGAAGCAGGTACGCCATTCGGGCATGATGTTGCTGCTGGTCTTCAAGGATCTCTGGACGAGACCGGTCAGCCCATACTAACAAAATATTCGTATGCTAAAAAGCCAGTACGGAGCGCAGCTACGACGATATTAAATCGAGTAAAGGAGAGAATTAAAGAGCGCATCGGTGAATTGGGTGGTGGTGAAGGATTGCCAGAAATACCAGGGTTGCCCGCATTACCGGATCCATCTGATGTCGCTGCGACAATCGGTGGTGGCATTGCGGACGCAGTTAGTTCAGCTGCGGAAGTCATAACCTCCTAACGTGGAATATGGATAGGAAATAATTAAAACATCTAACATTAAATAACAATAACCATACATTTGTTGGCAGGAAGTTATAATTATCTTGTTTTGCATGATATTTGCATGTAATCTATTCTACAAATAGAGGCTTTATCATCTAATAATGTTAACTCTTAATGTATCAAACTAATAACGTTGTTTAATTACTTTCTATTTGTTGTAATTATTGCTTAGATGCTGCGGCAAATAGTGGAGTGGCTGCAGGAGCAGCAGCTGGAGGATATGCTTCCGCTGGAGCTTCAGCTGGAGGTTCCGGAACTTATGGACATAGAACTTACCATCGCAAAACTGAAGTAAGATGAACTCAAATAACTTTGGATTTGTCTAACAGAATTTTTTTTCTTTCCGGCTGACAATAAGGTTGTTGCTGAGAAAACCTTTACAGAAACACCTAAAGTAGTCAACGAACAAACGATTCAAGGAGCTGCCCAAGTACAACGAACCGTAATTGAGAAAACTGTAATTCCTCAGTACGTTGAGAAGACTATTCAAGTACCCAGCTACGTGGAGAAAACAATTCGAGTACCAACAGTTGTTGAACATAAAGTTCGAGTCCCTGTAACACCGAAAATTGTTGAAAATACCTACGAAGAAAATGGACATGCTTATGGACGTGGACATGCCCATGCTAACGTTGGTGGATACAAGCACGCCAGTTTTTCAGCTCATGCTGGGTAAAAATATAAATGAATTATTCAAACAAATTAATCATTCGTTAAAACTTTCCAGAGCTGGCGCTAATACAAATGTAGATAAGGTTGTATTGGAAGAACGACCCGTAGCGACCGTTCAAAAACAATAGTGAGTTCTTTGACTTTTGAACATATTTTATCCATCATTGAATTAATATATTAGTTGGGCTTTGATTAATGATCACTGTCAATTTCAGCAATGGTTACTATGGTGGAAATGGAGCTGGTGGATTCCAAGCGAGTGGACATGTTTACAAGAACGGAGGACTGCTTGGCAATATATTCAGCGTACGTTTAATGATTTATCTCAGGTAGGTTTAGAAATTAACCTTAAATCTTTTTAAAACTTTTAGATACCAGTCGCAACTTTGGGTGCCGTTGGAAATCTTTTGAATTCGTTTGGACAAGCCGGCGCTTCCGTTTCAGTAAATAAACGAGTAAGTGCTGGTGCTTACTAATGTTTTACATAAATTTTAAACGGGTTAAATTCCATCAACGAAACAAAGGTAGCTTTAGTATTATTTAATTATTGGCTCAGAATTAGGTGAAATGATGTATTTAAATCAAATGGCAAAACAACTGTTGCTACTGTTTTAATAAAAAAAATAAAATAATTTTCAAGAGTATTATCGGAGGAATTGGGAATTATATTTAAAATACTAATTAAGGGTATAAATTCTTTAATTAATAAAAGTAATAACAAGTATTGGAATCTTACGTAGGAGATGGCAATATAGGGAAGCATCATCTAATAAGTACAACGTATTAGATTCTCACAAATATAAGTAAAAACAACCACGAAGGAACTATTTATTAAGTATTTATAAGTAAATAAAAACTACAGTGGGTGCTTACCCCTTAAAATGTAGTGTGAGCCGTCCCTTGAAAATTTTAAAGAAAAAATGAGAGTTAGGTAAAATGGTGTACTATTACGATCTTTTCGGACCGTGTAGTTAAATAAGGGTATTACCACCAGATAGAGAAATGTCATACACTTGTTTGAAATACAGTGTGGTGTAGGTAATCAACCCCGTTCACCTTCGAGGTCCGAAAAAGTTATAATGGTAAGCTTAAAGTGTATTTTAAAGAGTAAGACCCCTGGAAAAGACTGTTGTACATTTGTTATGCGAAGTATAGGGGTCAACCTCGTTCAATACTAATAGTCAACTGAATTACTTAATCTTTAGTATTTTTGTTGATATTCTTCTTCCAATCTTCTAAGGAGCTTACAGTAGATTTTAAAAGGTAAGTACCCTTTAAGTATGGAATTTATTTATCTTTCCACGCGTCGGTAGACAAAACTCTTGTACTACACAAAATGCAGAGGGTTGCCCCCGTTTACCGGTTACTTTCGAGTCCCGAAAAGTTCTAATTCCAAAGAATTAATCATGCTAGTGGTTTCCTAGAGCTTCATCTTCTTGCAGACATTAAGAAGTGGGGAACTCAGCATTAAACGGTAAGTACCCAATATGGGTTTTAACTTTCCTTTATTGTTAATAAATCTCCATCTTAAAACAAACATGATATAATACTTAGTGATACATGATACTTTCATGTATCATTATCTGTCATTATTTCTGTTAATTACAAATACGAGAATAATGACTTGTTAATGATTCCTACAAAAGTTACCTAGAAATTTGTTCGCGTGCTTATTCTTTTACTTACTTACAATTTTAATCAATATGTAGGTACATATTTTACAAAGTTATCTTTATTATGAGCGTGATGAAACTTTAAATCAACTAAACAATAAATGTGTTACATTAATCACGCAATACAAATAGTTACTACCAGCACGAAACGCCATAATATATCTTAAGCAATATGTACATTATCACCAGTGCTAATGCAAAGGTGTAGTAGAAGAAGCAGACTCATGTGCGCCTCCATGATTGAGCTGTTTGAATGGATTAGTTAGAAGGCGCGAGACTGATTGCAACACACCGATTGGAATCTGCAAATTGCAACTCATTAGTAATCATCACATTATTGCAGGCAATAGCTTGAACTCTTAGTACATATCTGAGTCAAAGTAATGATTTACCTATGTATGACTAACATTTGCTATGTTTGTGCGCATTAAACAATCCAATAATAAGGATATTCTACTGCGTCTAAACGTATTTTAATAATGCAAACTTTCTGTTTTGCATGTTTTGCATCGTTCATGTGAATGCAATAACCTTGTAGCATTATCTAAACAAATCATTAGAAATTTACCTGGAATATGTCCTCAATCAATCGTGCAAATCCTGGACCCGCAGGTTTAGGTTTAAATTCTGGTGTGCTGCTTGTGATTTGATGATCAATATTACTCACTGCATCCAATTTTGCTCTGTTGCTAGCAACAACGTCATTCAAGAATGGGTCGTTAACATTTGCCTTTCAAATGAGATAAAACAGGTAAACATCACAAAAACTAAGCAAGTAATAAGTTATTTACCTTATCCAAATTATTCTCTGCTGGTGCACAAAAAACTATGCAACAAAGCGACACAAAAAACCCAATCACAAGAAGATATTTCATTTTGCTAATGCCCTTAAGTCACACGTCTATTGAGAATGTTATGACGACACGGATTATGCAATTTAGTCGTATGCTTCAAGATATCTCTGCACTGAAGAAACTTTCTGCGACTTGTGCGGCACTTGATAGCGCGTTTGTGCGTTTACTGAGCGTTCCTATTCCTCATACAAGCAGTTATACGGAGAATAGAGAGCAGATTATTATTATTACTTGCCAACGAATGTGCAATTGCATTAGCAAGCGGTAATTCATTTCACTAGGTTTTCCCTCTCTCACCACCTTAGTGTCTAAGGCTTAGATTGAAAACGACAACGACATGAGAAACTTCTGCGCGCATGAAAACGAAGTCAATTGAGTTCACTCGATTTTTGTGACTAAAATCACTCTCGTTTAAGTCACACATTAGATTCGGTAATCGTCTAGTGCTAATCAATGAGTAATGCTCGGTGAAGGCTTGCAATTATTTCCTTGTATACTTTAATAGCCAAAATTTGTTGTGTTAAAAGCACAAGGTTTTAGTACAAGTGAATTCATTGTGTTTTGAATAAATTGATATTTGTTGTACTTGATTGATGTAGTTTTGAGATTACCATACTATTTTAGTTAAATAGCTATAAATAAATTCTTATATAACGTATTTACTTCACACATTACAGACACGAATTTTTAGGTCGAATGGTCGAATAACAATCTTTATGACAAACATCACTTAATACTGAGGATAGACTTAAAATATTTTAATTAGGTTACGCTTTTGTGAGTTAAACAGAACTTGAGGTGAAAAGAAATTTATTAAACATACATTTTGCACGTTTTAACAATAAAACGCATGCCAACGTTATATGATTTATCCTCTATAGAGTATGACAAACTTTTGAATTCAGTAAGTACATTATGTTCCATTGCATAATATGCAATAATATATTAATATTTTATTTGCAATAATTTCCTGGTAATCAACAATATTTTGCTATTAAGCACATCAATCTTGTTCACACTTGCTAAATTCTTCTTAACAGTTGGTAATTTTCTAATTGAATTTATAACATAATACGTTACATAGGCAACCTATTATACACTAGCGGTTACCTACAGTCTATACTTCAGCACTGTTGATGTCCGCGTCGGCTTATTATTTCCTAACCTTTTTAGTTCAACAAGCATTCGGGTCAATAACAAACGTGATGCAGGTGTCGGAAATAATATAATTAGTAATGGGAAAGTTTCATTAGTGCATGCAGTAAAGGAAGTGAATTAACAAATTAATATTAATGTGTTCTTGACACACGTGACTACTACATACTTGCGTTTCAACGATGTGTGGCAGCAATGGCTTATCTGCAATTATCAATTACATCAAATCAACATCAATGGCCGGTTGCCCAAGCGATTTTATAAGGTGAGTTTCATAACATTTCCGATATTCAATATAATTTCGACGCCGCTTCTATTTAGTTGCAACAACTAACAAAATCCATGATGCATACATCACGGTTGGATTACATTATTCAAATGCGCTGAATATTATAATTAATAATGTTGAAATACTACACAGCAACCGTGCTCACTGTTTACCCGAAATATCAGGCTTAATTACGTGAAAATATCAAGGACTACTGAAAGAATCTGAATCCGTTAGTATGTTGACAACATATTATAATTAATTATCACCGTACTTTCAATTACTTTCAGATTTTACAAGATATGATGCAAGACTATGGTTCAAAACAACAATATACTTCGACATAGCTAAACGCAATTCTTATTAATCAGTCCAAGCGAAAGATTTATTATTTATGCAACTAAATGTGGAACTTAACCTTGAAAGTGTAAATGCATCACTTGCACCTGTATAATTGAAGCAGATATATTTCTTCTTAAGTAGCAGTTTCAGACTCTGAATAAGCATAAATAATATGCATTCAGTTAAATTATAAGCGCCTACGTGCTTCGATGCATGCATGCATTTATCTACGAATCAAAGTTTTAAACAAATTCTTCGTAATAACCTGTAATTCAAGGCTTTATGAATAAACATTAAAAATTTACATGTCATTATCAAAATATAATATATCTTCAAATCATATAGGCTATCAACGGTTTCAACTTGTCATCAAGAAAATATATTCAATGAAATTCAAGGTGAACAATGCCCAAATAAAATTCTTCTACTACATTTTTGCATTTGAACAAAACATTTGCATAGCATTAAACATGAATAAAGAAAGGAGACAAACGTATTTAATTTGTTTGTTTTCGGTTTTATTATTAAAAGCCAAATGCATTTGACATTAAACTTGTTTACTAATGGTTTGGGAAAATTGTAGGCTTTGTCATACTTAAAAGAAATTATTCAAAGCCAAATAACTTAAGTTTTACAGAAATTATGTTTATTTAGTCGTGATTATAATTTTTTATTCATGTTGCAATTCTATTGAAAGTTAAGGATAACGAGTTTTTGGTTAATAACCTTAATTCCTAATAGTGGAATAATAAGCTCAAATCACATGCAGTTTTATTCGATGAATTATTATGCGCGATCGCAATTAATAAACCAAAATGTCTGAAAGAATAACATTTAGAATTCATTTCACATGAGTTCACTCGTTAATTTTAGGCAAATAATTCTAATTAAGTTTTTAATTAATTTACTTCTTGGGCAAGTTATAATGCACTCGCATCCTGCCAGCACCAACGTAAAGAAACTCGTTCATATGATTGATTGTTCAAATAGATAAGATTGCAGTAATTATACAAGTAAACACACGTTTACTCGAGCTGTGTTGTGACTGCTGCTGCCGCTGTTGCTTTTTTGTTCTTGAACTTGAGCCACTTTCCAAAGCAGACTCATTACTTACTTACAAATGTGTTTGTATCTCTTTTTAATGGTGCAAGTTTCGTATATGTGCATTAAGTTTAAAGGCAAACAACATTGATTATTTTGCATGATTTTTCCATAATGTTACAATAAATACGTATGCGCTCTTTGAATATTTTAATTGAACGTAGGCAATTCTCCAACTTGTTTTGCATAAGTCATGATGGAAAGGTTTTAGTTAAAAATTGAACGCAAATTGTTGCATCAGGCGCTATCAAATTTAAAACACATTTGACATAAATTTTATGCGTCCTTAATCAATTAATTAACTTAAGCTTTTTAAGCAAATTACTTAAGGATTTAATTTAATGTTTTCACTAAGATATTTAATTTATGAATTGTCTTAGCTAATTGGTGAATTTGAAAGTGAATTAATAAATAAGTAAATCATTATACACATTTTCTTTTAAGCTCTTAAACTCTTAAAGGATGTTGCAATTTTGTTGCGGTCTGAATGCATTCGAATGCAGTTCAAGAAACTATCTGAAATCTAAATTTTCTGCTTTTCTGTACATTAATCATGCTTTTCAATTGCGTAATTCAAAAATCACCATTTTGTGCCAATTTGTGAAATTGTTAAACATTTCAGCATCTTTATTCTTATAATTCTAAAGACCTTCAGAAAAATTCGACAATTTTTAGCAATTAATAATCGAGTACGTAAGAGTGGACAAATAATTGTCGTCAAATACGCAAGGACGAGGCTGTGCGTACACTGTATTTGGAATGGCAATGAATACGTGATCAAAATTATTTTTGGCGTTTTTATGCCTTATTTGCTAAGTTCATCGCGCATTCAAGCAGGCGTTCCACTCATTTGTTAATTGCTATTTTGTGAAATAATTATCACGTTGTTCGGGGGATCCTCACCTCATGTCAATTCCACAAAAAGCTAACTTGTGCACATTGAAACGAAAGAGAAAGTTGTTCGCGTTGTATTATCATACATGCGGTTGTCCTTATCAATCCTAGTAAGCGAACTCGATGAGTTGAGCCGAGCTGAACTGAGCTCAAGTCGTGGAAGGTGTGCTTTGTCAATGAGTCAACAACAATTGCGAACGGTGTACAAAGTGCGAACCAAGTGCATCCGTCCAGCAAGTCTTAGACTTAGGCAGTCGCTGCTTGATACTGAATTCGGGTGGAAGTCGTTAAGAAATACGGCGCGCTGCGTGTGCCGCAATTGACTTCAAACGCGAACGCGAGAAGCAAGGTGTCGAGGAAGGAAACACGGGGTACGCTCCTTGCATGTGCGATACATATCGAACAGTTTGATTTTCAACCTGAATCTCGCCGGGTGTGTTGCAACATTTTACCAACCCAAAACTCACGCAAACAGTGCTTAAACCCGGTGATTACTCACAAGAAATAAAACTTGATCCTTTCGGAAGTTACATACAGCATTCGTAAGTTATTTGATAGAATATTCTTGCGTTAAATGTTCACAGTAATTAATTAGTTAATTGATTGGTTTACAATGTGAAATTTGCTCGAAGTAAAGTTCAAGAGAGACGCGTCCGAATACTAATTAATTGCAAATTGTAATTGCACAAGTCATTTACATTGCACATTGACATATGATGCCATTGATGCGACGAGTGCAGAATATAAAATAACGGATGACATAAATTCAGCGAGTCGTATACGACAATAAAGCCATAAGCAGTCGAATGATTATTACCAATTGCATTGCGCAAGTATCCACATTAAGGAATGTAAATGCTTCATTGTGATCATTAGACGCTTATAAATTGCAATACGCACATGTTCGATGTCAAAATCTGCGATTGTAAACAATGACGCAAGTTTGGCGTTTTTTCAAAGAGTGCGTACGTACATTTATCGTGGTAATAACTTGAGAGCACGCATCATTACGGGAGACATCTTATCTAATTGGAACGGGTGAAAAACCTGCCTTTGTTTGGACATAAATGTCTTACTAAGAAGTGTTTCCCAACGCTCATGCTCAATCTCACTTGGCTCAGTCTTATTGTATCTTGCGGAATTGCTTATAAATATAAAGGTAATGAATCGATGTGCCAATAAATCTTCAACGTTGTTGAGCCTGGCGTTAAGTGTGCAATCGCACTTCAACCGCAAAGTGCGCAAATCTTCAAAAGAAATATTTAAATAGTAGGTCAATAATTCTGAAGAATATTTGCCATTAATGATAATTTATTAATTAATTTTGTTGTCAATCAATATTGTGATAAAGTGGTTTAAAGAAATTCACGCGCAATCGAAAATGTCAATGATATATGCTAATCGTGAATTGCTGGATTTTTTGCGCACGAATGCAAACCTCGAAATTCTTGTGCATTTTAATGCGTTCAACCTTGCACGGAACTACAAAAGATTAGCAAATGAAGGCAGCCGCCAGCAGCGTGTTTAGACGTTAAATGTGCAGTAGTAGTACTACTAACACATTCGGGCATTATGAAACAGTTCCGAATTTTAAATCACGTCGACAAGCACCTTGACATAAAACTATTCATAGAAAGTATATACAAAGTACTAACAACTACTTACTCGCATGTATTCCAAGTCCTCAGCAGTGTTCGATAAATGAAACAAAACCATTTTGTTCGATTTTTAATGCTAAAGCGAATCTAATCGCGCAACAAGTGTAATAATGCTTTAGTTTATGGGCTTGTTGCAGTTTGCACGGTTTGGAATGTTTTACAATTGCGAAAAATTTACACCTTCTAAGTTGGGGCAATTATTAATTGAAGTTTAATTATTATGATGGCCTTACAATTACTGAAGATGAGTCAATCGAATAATAACAAACGAGGTAAATTGTTGTTTAATTATTCGAAACATTTTTCAATGAATAAACAAGTAAAAGGCGCGCACTTGATTGAAGGAATGTTTATACACAGTACTTGCACAATTCTTGCACAATATGAAATGCAACACAAAAGTGCAACAGGTCAGGTATGGCATGGAACATAAGATTTTATGAAAGTAACAGCGTTACACTAATCATTATTAAAATCTAATGATCCTTGGCAAATAAAATTTAGGATAATAAATCCTATATTTTAGTATTGAAGAAATTACTGAAAATCTTTTAAACGAATTTCTAAAAAACAGAATATTAAAATATTGAATACCCAGCTATTTTACAAGAAATCGCCGGCAGATCGCGGGCGGGTGACGCTTTATAGCATACTCGATGCAAGTAATACATATGTTAATTCGTTCAGATCAATAGAATTAACTTCTTTTCGGCCGCCTTATAATCCATTTTTGGCAATACCCAATCCAAATTAACATGAAATAATTGCTAATGTTTTAAAATCTTTTATTTGCTTAAAAATAACAACTTCCTTTATTCTAGCACGGGTGACATCAACCTTATTAGAATGGTTGGCGTCGCCCAAATGGATAACATGGCAGTCGACCTGTTAAGAAAAGATGTTGAAATTATCTACTCTAGTTATGGTTTTAATGATGCTCGTAGAAATATTTAAATTAGCATAGAGTAATTAAAATAATAATTAAAATTTTTGCACATGCAATAGTTGTATTTTAAGAGGCACAAAAACCAACTAGCCGTACAAATTTCATTATCAATGTCTATTTATATAAACTTGATGTTACGTATTGTGTAAAATTACAGACAATCTAATGTTAAAACAGTATTAATATTGTTGTAATACATATGCTTTCTTAATGTCAAGGTAATTGGCCTAAAGCCTATTACAAATATGCATAACCGTAAAGAAATTTCCAAGATTTATTTCAAGCATATTAACTATTAATAAACTCATTTATTGATTCAATAGTATTGCACAACCAATCAAACTTTAAATTCGAGCAAATCACATTGATGGGATTTAGAAATACTGTTAAACGCTAATCGACTTTTGCTTTTGCGCTTTATAATTACAATTCCAGATTCAATTTGATTTCCTAAGACTCTGTGAACATTTAACCGAATATTTGTACACAAATAACTTTGTTGCCACATAATTTATCAACTTATAGGTAATGGAAATCCAAAGTTTTGTTTCATTATTATTCATGATATGCCAAGTAAATGCATATCCAATTGGCGTAGATAATATAATAGTTGGAGGTGGTCAAGCAATTGCAGATATCGGTTTGCAATTTCAACAGTTAGGAGAAACAAACAAAGTATAAAATAATCAATTTTAAACCATGAATTAATTAATCAATCAATGGAAATTAACGTTAGTAATTTCAGCAACACGTTGTTCCACATTATGGATCTTACGGTCGTGAGCGAGCAATACTCGAATCAGAAGGCAAAATTTCGAAATTAGATTCTGCTTATACGCGATCGCATAATTTTGTCGCTGATTTAATTGGACATAAACCGCTGATTGATACAATTCAAGAGCACGAGAAGTATGGTAATGATGCCGAAAAATCGAGAAAAGTGGGCACTGCAATTATTAATGGATTTGATGGGGTTGCTAACATTGTAAACACAGTGCTTGACGTAAGAAAATAACTAACATTTAGGTTGGATTTGTCGTTAATATTTGATTATATAATTATAGGCACCTTACGATAAAGCTCGTTATGCATCAAAACAAGCCACATCTGTGTTGAACGTAATTGGAGCAAGTTTGGTTGGCTTATAAACTAAACTCATATCATGGATGAATCAAACGGTTCATCAAATTTTAAGACTGAAATTTCTTGTTTACATCTACTAGTTCATAATTTATTCTACCGTTTCGCAGTTTTTGTAAGTATAGCCGGGATTTGTGTAATTACACTTATAATTTAAGCGTATAATTTAAATGTAAATAAATGTGATGTATTTTTATTAGGTATTATGAATGCAAATATAACTTTTCTATACATTTCTAATCGTTCGCATACATTGGATCATAAAGTTATGAATTGTTTGTATCAATGCAAACCTTCACGTTGCCCTGGATAAAATATTGATTTGAGTAGTTTAACCCACAATGTTAAAACGCATAACATTTTACAGCGAGGTAATTTAAAATAGTGTCAAGTTTTCCGGATTTATTAGTGTAAAATGGAATTAGAACTAGCGCGCGTAGACTACACAATTATAGGCATTAATTCAAACAATTGTTTGAAACTCTTGCCATTAGAAGCGCCGAACGAAACGCAAAAGATTGCTGTCGCTGACCAAGAAGGCATCTTGCAGGTATTTTACATTAAAAAGGAAGAAATTCAACAATTATTTCGGACATTGCCTGGAGCTAAATGCTCCTCGTTGCAATTAGCTGGTGCGGTTGGAACCGCACATGATAAAATTTTCATTGCCACCGATAATGAAATTCGTGGATTTACAAAAAAGGGCAAACTCTTTCTGAGTTTTGATACTAATCTCACAGAGCCAATCTCTTCAATGTGCGATGCTGTAAATAGGCAAAATAACTGGCTAATAAATGTTGTTATAGGTGCGTTTTGGGAAATGATTTGTTTGTTTGTGGAAAACACATTTTCAATCATTACAGAGACTGTAAAGACATTGGATCATATTTATGCGGAGATTGTATCGTTGATGTGATTGCGATTTATTTAAGCAAGGTAACTTTCTAATATGAATAATGAATTTAATAGCGATCAATGAGTTTTAGTCGCATCGATTGATTTCATTAATTGCATGCGAAGGACGAATGATTAGAAGTTTGGAACATGCAAGAGTAACACATAGCATTGAAATTGAAGCGCCACCAACCATTTTACATACGTATGAACTTGAAGACAAACAATTTATAATATTTGGCACCATTGATGGTAGGATAGGACTTTTAGATTTGGAGAGGTAATCAAGAAAGAGATTGTTAATTATAGGATTGTTGTTTGCTATTATTTTAGAGCGCATACTTTTGATCGATGGTTGGTAAATAATAAGGAAAGTACAAGTGGAATTAACTGCATACATTCATACGATTTAACAAAGAATAATGTTTCGGAATTGGTTCTTGGCAGAAATGATGGGACTATTCAAGTGTTTTCTATTAATATCCTAGATAGAATTGACCGTCCAAACTTGATATTTACTTATGTTAGTTTTCTGACTCAATGAAGATGTGTTAGAAGTTGATGGGTAATGTTTTAGAATTGTAACGAGAGTGTGACTTCTATACAATGCGGTATTACAAGTACTCCAGGTTTTGATGAGATAATTGTTTCAACATATACTGGTCGAATATTTGGGCTTACGTCCGAAGCAACTGATAAGAAAGTTGGCGGTGATAGTCAGAATGGCTCTTTCATCTTTTCAATTGACACAACTAATAAAATTGCAAAACTTAAAGGGGAAATAGAAGAATTGCAATCCTCTTTGGTGAAAGAACGCGAGCGATATCAATCTTTAACGCATAGTTTTCTTGATGAGTTTTCCGCAATACCAATGTTGAAAATCAAAGACGCGATGATTCTGAGTAAAGAAGGCGCTTCGTATACGCTTACACTAGAAGTACCTACTGCGATTGATAACGTTTTATTACAAAGTAATGTGCCTATTGATCTGTTAGATGTTGAAAAGAATTCGGCGGTGGTGAGTTACAGCGAAGCTGATATAAAATGCGGTAATTATTTACTAGCAACATATCGCTGTCAAGTGAATACAAATCGTTTGGAAGTTAAGATTCGAACCATTGAAGGACAATATGGCATTTTGAATGCATATGTTACGCCCTTAATACAACCGAAATTTTGTCAATTGCAATGTTATGAAATCAAACCATTATCGCTGCATTTGCGAATTCATCATTTCGATGAACAGCGTGCGTTTAACATCTTGACACTGAAGGGCTCATTTAGTCTTGCGGAAATACATACGTGGGTGAGTAAATGCCTCCCTGAAGTTCCAGAAAAGCCTAATTTTAGTGAAGAAACAGTACTCACTTTTCAATCAACGTTTTTGGACACAGTACTGCAATGTAAATATTTAAAAGGAGAAGCAGTATTCAAATCTGACAACGTCTCGACGATTTCGATTCTTAAAGACTTTTGTAGTAATGAAGCTACTAAGAAAAATATTAAATTGGAGGCAAATGCCAGTAAGGTTATGCAATTACTTAATTAATTAATAATCTAATAATACGCAATGTTTAAGATATCAATGACGATAGTATTGACTACGTACTGAAAATAATTGATCCTAAATTAACGTCGTACATCGAGCTAAGTAAGAAGATTGATTTAATTAATGCCTTGCATGAACTGGATATAAATGAAAGTGATGAATCGCTCACAATTTTAAGTAAAAAATACAGAGATTTACTTCAAAGTGAAAAAACATGTAGAGAGGAATTTAACATGCAACCTTCATATTGCGATAGACTACATGGTAATATATTACGAGAGTTCAACGTAACAAGTTAACATTTGTAATTGTTTTCAGGAATTATAACTGATTTATTCGTCGACTATTACAAATTTAAAGGCGTAAATGTAAAAGGCAAAATTCCCAAATTACAAGAAGTGTTAGAAAATTATGACTACAATGATCTGCTAAATTATTTCAAGTCAAATTAAGTTACATGATTTTCTCAAATATTACACACCAGTTGCCTTGATCATAATAATAATTTAATATTTTAACGTTCTCAAATGATTCAACTAAATGTTTTAATTCATTCTCTTCGAATACATGATAAAATCGTAAAAACTCTTTTGCGGTGTTGGTGGATTCATTGACGTCTTTCAACTTCCATGGCACCAACATATCTTGTTCTGCAAATTGTTTACGATTTGTGTGAACGGGCAGGGACATATTTGAACAAACATTTATAAGTTTTGTTGTATCTTCAATACAACTGGTACTTTTTCTATTCTTGCGGTCTTGTTTAAGATAACTGGATTTATCCTTAACACTCTGATCTTTCGCCCAAACATATACTAGGGCTTTGCCATTAATATGCAATAATCTAACAATTTCTTCGATTGCTTTTCGTCGTCGCGAGTCGCTAGCTAAATGATGAATTACTGCGATGCTGATAATGCCATCAGCAACTGAATCTTTAAATGGTACTGTTATGCAATTGCATGTTAACACTTCTAAATTGCGCTGTTTACATAAATTTAAAAGACTGTTGCTATTATCACATCCAATCTGAAAAACAAAAAAATTGCTTTATAAAAGTATATATATAAAGATGATAATTTACCTCTAAACTTCTCATGTTGTGTCCCATATTTTTACCATTGCCACAACCAATGTCAAGAACTATGGAACCAAGTTTAAATGAATTAATAAACTCAAGTACATTTGGCCATGGTTTATGTCTTGTATCACTAAAATGGGGGGCAATTGTATTATATACTTCTTGAACATAAGTATCTTCTAATTTCTTGGCATATGTATCCTTGATCAATCTCTTTGTTTGAGTATCACAATGTGATGGAAAATTACATTTACAAATACCAGACATATTAACTTTCCGAAACGTAAATGAAATTCGCTGACTGCGCTTTATAAGTGATAAGCCCATATCAGTTTCAATTATATCATACTTTCTAGGGGTTATTGCATGTGACCAATCAAATCTAGATGGACCCCTCAGAATAGCCACACTTCTCCTGGGCAGTAAAACAGAATAATGTTTACCGCTTTGATGTCTAAATTCCATAACTATATCGCTTCCCAGTGAAAGAGAAGCAATTGGATCTTCAAATGCACTATGTGTATCCACATGGGGAGGAATTCCATGACCTGGCTGATAACAATTCACTGTAAGTTGGTCAGGTATAAAGCCCATAACATCATAGTATTTGTGGCATTGCTGAGGAATTGTTTCCAATAGAGGATCTTCCCTGTCAACATTATTAGTATCATATTTAAATTCATAACCATAATGCTTCACATATCTATGTTTCAATAAGTTGGTTTCATTATGGCCATGCATTAACTTCATTAGATTTTCTTCATCTTCAAGTGTAACAACATCTTCAACAATTGTTAAACCAGATGGTTTTTGAAATTCAAACAACATATTGGTATTAAATTGCTTAATAGCATATCCTAGAAATATTGGTTTTCCATCTTGGGCAATTTTTAATTTTCCATTACAAGCTACATATGCTTTCTCAGCATCAGTTGAACTGCCATATATTACAGAACAATAAGATTTTCCTGGTATCATGTGAACATTTTTTATAGTGCCATACTTTGCAAATTCGTTGATTAATGTCTCTATTGTCAAACCAGAAGAAAGACCAGCATTGCAGATGACTAGATTCTGAAATCACCATATCAGTGGGCATGAACCACAAATAAGGAATGTTTTATATTGATATATCCATACACATGTTGGAGAGTCCTCAAATTGCAGGCCAGTTTCATCCGTAATTTTATGTTGGCATTTAGTTTGTTTTCGGCGAACCTTTGCTAAATAATTTTGACTATATTCTTCATTATTTATATAAGACATTTCAATTTTCTTGCCAATAGTACACGTTGTTTACGAAAACTAATGTTACGGGTAACCTCAAACTTGCGACTATGTAGCCATATGTAGCTTCAATAAATATCAACTTCACTTTGGATGGACGAGGTTGCAACGAACTTTGTGAGTAAATCGGCAATATTTTTCAAAAAGTTTATCAGCGCTTTAATTTCGTTTGTGAATAAATTGATTTTCAAACTTTTTAATTGCAAATGGTGACAGCTATATAAAGGAACTTTAATTGATAGCGCGATTAACACAGTTGTATTTAGTAGTTTTTTACCAGAGACCAGCACCACCAGTAAACGAAGAATTGGCTGCCTATGCCAATTACTTATATTATTTATCATGAATAAATACGCTTTCTGCAAAGTACAACAGATTTGCCTAGAAATCGTACAGAATTGGAAACGTACGAATTGTCAGTAAAATCATTAATGTTCCTATTCATCCCTTTTCGTGGATGCCAGCGAGCGCGCCGGCCATACATTGCCATACATATCTGCATATACAGTGAAGGTTGGATTGGCAAAATTCACGTTTTTACTGTTAAATTACATTGAATTACATTCTACTCAATAACGAATCCAAATTCATAGCTACAGAGTTTTGTTTTAGACTAGTATCAGTAATTTCTACTGTTTCTTATCGCAAGATAATAATCAAAACATTTAAAAACACTAAGCACCACCTCGCATCGCACCGCGCTTTATAAAACCAACATAACCTAACTTTTTCTTTTATACATTCCTGATATTCTCCATGCCTTATTGGCCCTAGCCTGTAACTTAATCGTAACCGCGTTTCTCAGATTGACCGCTTCTTTTATAACGGAATTTAGAACTTATTAAAAATGTTTAAATTTAATAATGTAAGTGATCATTTAACAATAGTTAATTCTGAAGCAATAAATAAATACTTTTAGTTAATACCAAAACAATTCCATGCAGCCACAATAAAGTCTTGGATAAGGTCATTCAGTGATAATGTGGAACCAGCAAGGCTTGAAAAGAGTAATACCTTATCTTTAAAGTAATATTAAATTGAACTCATTAAGTTCTATCTTCTAGCTTTAAACTCAGTACAGTTGCTTGGGCGAGTTGGTGCAGACCCTCAAAGAAAGGGTAGTGAGAGTCACCCAGTTGTAGTTTTCTCTTTAGCCACTCATTCCAACTACAGATATGAAAGTGGTGAATTTTTACAACGTACTGAATGGCATCGCGTTATTTGTTTTAAACCTGGATTACGTGAAACAATCTTAAACTATTTGAAGAAGGGCCAAAGAGTGCATGTTTCTGGTAGACTTACATATGGAGAAATTAAAGGTGATGATGGCAAGCTAAAAACAACAACTGCAATTACTGCTGATGATATCATCTTTTTCAATAATTCAAATCCCAGTAAAAGTAACTAAATGTTATTTCATTTTTTGTTTTTTTTTACTGATAGAATTACAATCTCAATTTAACAAATATATTAACAATCATTATATATATTTATATAAAGTAGGAATTATTCTATTAAAATTATCTTGTAGATATAAAATTCTTAAAATATATATTTATAATTGATTTTCCTGGATTTTACCATGATTATATAGTGTTTGTAAAATATATATATTTGATATATACAATAAATTATTTCATGGTAAAAGTCATGAAGGTTATTGAAACCTTTATGTTAAAAAATGTCCTAATCCCATACGATTTTCCAATTTGATTTTCATATTGTGTAGTGTAAGTGCAAACAGAGGATTATCCCAGTGAAATCTAAATGTTATAAATGTAACTTAAACCATAGTAACAAATTGGCATGACACTCACCTGTAGCATAATCTTCCACACTTACTTAAAATATTATCCCTGTAATAATACCTTAAAGCTCTGGACATTTTATCATATGTCATTGAATTAGAATTCCTATGTTGACCCCATAAAAGCGCCAGTTCATTTGGCAGTAGTATTTTGAATACTCCACTCTCCCGGTTTTCCCAAGTGAGTAAATCATTATATTTTGCATCAGGATCATCCAGCAGTTTTTGCAAAAAATTTAATATATGCATGTTTCCCATTTTTCTTTCCCTCGCTTCTTTAAAGTACTTCACATCAATTATGTCTAGAATTAAATATAGCAATTAGATTGTTGTAATTGAAGTCTTTTCCACTCAGCACTTTCACACAAGTTACACCATCACCAAATATCGAAAAAGGATACGTTAAAGGATACACGTCTTGCAAAATTTTGCGTTTAAATCATCACGTTGAACAGCTAAAAAGATTTTCTATCAACATTCTTGGTTTGTTGTTATTGCGGAATGTGTTGTTGTCACTTCCTCTCTGTTATTAATAAGAACAAATAGGTTAGGCGTCTTTTCTTGAAGAGAAACCTTGTACATTTTCAATTTAACTATAAACTACAGATGTCGCATCAATGGTGCTTTGGAATAGTTAATTTGCAATTTAAAATAACCCACCTTGTAACGTCACTTTGCTGGTAAAAGTTGAAGTAAAAATCACTTACTTGTCGACTTCGTATTTCTTCCATTACTAATAAATTAATAAACTAGTTTAACTAAGGCAATTGGCTTCTTTATTAATTAACACATTAGTTCATTCTTACTTGCCAAATAATATTGGCTTCATATTTTCTAAAAAATATGTTATTTACAATCATGTTCCTAGAATCTTCTTATATCTATCAATCAATATTCTTTGTACAATAATTAAAACATTCTATTCTCTCGCATTATCTCAATTTTTTACGATACAAATAATTGCATTCACATTTAATCACACGTCATTAATGTATACACAATATATTTATATTTTGAGTTCATTTAATTATTTTTTTCCTTTTTGTTTCTATGTATAAATAACAAGTTAATTATTATCATTATTCCGAGATCACAGAAACAGAGCTGGATGTATGTTACATACATATATATAATAGTTGCCCAAAATTGTATCTAAAAATATTTCTTTTGAAATTTCTTGCTACTGTTTTTGATTTATAATTTTACCATGTTGACGATTGATTGGAATGTCATCGCATTACGTTACTAGTGTTATTCATGAACATGTTACTTATTTGTGTGATTTCCAGTCTATCCCTTTCTTTTGAAATATATATTCGCCCTGCATGATTATTGTCCCAAAAATGTGTTTATCCTATCACACAGTGTGATCAATATTAAATATAAAATTTCTTTATACACGTTTTCCGCTACAGGAAAATATTATTATTTAGTTGTTTGTTCCTCTTTGTTAATCGATATAATTAACTAAATAATAATCAATAATTAAACAAATTAAAGCTGCCCATAAGTAGTACAATTACTACAAATGCTATATCTTAGTGAAAGTATGAAGAAAACTTAAAAATAAAAATACATCTTTCCTAAATTGCTTCGATGTTGCATCGTCTTCTCCATTGTTATTACGCATTTCTCTACTACATTTGGCACAAAACACTTGTTTGTTGCATGTATGCATATTGCATGTCTTGAGTTAATAAAATACATAGTTTTATCACTAATTAAAATTTGCACGTTAAAGAAATGTTAAAATATTGGCACCCAAAAATAAACAATAATTGAAAAGAAAACAAAACAATTAATTCCGTCAATGTTCTTGTGCCTGCTGGCTTATTCTCGTAGTATCCTCCGGCTTGTAGTAATTCGCCGGAGGTGGTGGCGGCTGCGCCGCCGTCGAGTCACGCATAACTGGCTGATCTGGCGTGCAGATTACATGTGAATGCCGTGTGCTGCCACTGCTGAGATCTGTAGGTGTATCAATATTCATACTCAGGTCAGTAGGTTTGTCATCGTATTCGTGAACGTTAATTTCGGCTTCAGTCACTTCAATCTTAGCTTCTACTTTAACTTCCTTTGATTCCGCCCAATTTGAGGCGGCAGCTGGGACGGTGGCAGTTGGCGCAGGTCGCGTTGGTGACATTTGCTGTCTGAGCAACGAGATATTCTTGATATTTTTTAATTCAGTAGGATTGCGAAGAAACCTGCGCACACAAAAACACCACTTTAATATCAAATGCAAAACGTTCAAAGATCAAACTTACTGGTAGCAATGACGTTCTCCTTGCACCTTACGTAAAATATTGACCCTGTAATAATACCGCAGGGCACGAGACATCTTATCATAGTTCATTGATAAATGATTCTTTTGAATGCCCCACAATTTTGCTAATCCGGCAGGATCAACAATTTTGAACACACCAGTATCTGGATTTTTCCAGGCAATAAACTTTGTGTATTGTTGAGCAGGATCATTTAACAACTGTTGAAGGAAGTCCCACAATAATCGTCCATCTAAAGTTTAAAAGAATGCATTTAATAACTTGATCGCACAACAATCGTGAAGTACACTTACTTGTAGGTTCTGGAGTGCTATGGGGGAAGAATTCGCGCTTTACTGAAGGACTCTGCTCTTCTTTCATTGCCCTCGGCGTAAATGCATGTGCGGGCGGATGAATTAGCTGATATGCGCTAGGTGTATTCGGCGGGCTCATATTCTGTCCATTCTTCTCAGTGAAATCTTCATCCGAATCAGACTGATTGCTTCCATTACTACCGCCGCTGCTGCTACTGGCGAATAGATTAAACATCGGATGCGCGGTAGCGGGTGCGTCGGCATGATGTGGGCTACCGCCTGCTTGACTATCTACGGAAGGCGCCGGACTTAATGTGACCGAATTTGATTGCGCCATTAATTGCGCCGCAAGTTGGGTCGCATGCGGGTGAAATTCGTTGTTGCTCTGTGTGAGCATGCTCCAGTTTGGTGTCGGTGGATGAGTCGTATGCGGCGACAGTGGATAAGGATGGCGAGACGTAGGAGTCACGGGACTCGATGGCAAGCAACGCTGCAGCATATTCGCTTCGCGCACCAACAGCTGCAAGACGTTATGCAGGACATCCCCAGAACCCGGAACACGTTCCGACCAATCTGTGCGTGTGAGCAAGCACATTGCTTTACCTATTAACAACAAACGTACACGTTAAACAAACTCCCTAATTCATCAGAAACACGACTTACCGTTCATTTGAAATACATCCATGTCAAATGGCTGTAAATCAAACTCGCGTTCGGCCCATCGCAAAAACAGTACCACATCATCACGAGACCAAATGCGTGGATCGCTGGGCAATGAATTAGGCAATTGACTCTTGTAATCTAGTAACGGCGATGTTGGAGTCTGTGGTGTCAACGACGGAAAGGCGAAGTGGTATCGCCAAAGTAAATCTGGACTGAAGGGTAGCGGCAGCGGTAGCCGATCCATGACAGGCGGATTTGTAGGAATCGGCGGCAGCGGTCCCGGTACTAGCTTCATTTTTCCACCTACGAAAGCAAGAGAACAACTCCTCATTAGCGCGTCTCATTAGGCATTACTCACAAGTTGGCATTTATGAAAATGAATGCATGTTCATTTGAATACTGCGGAAGCTATATTCGCGAAGCAAGGTCAAGTTGCGTCTTTTTTCACTCGCCAGTATTTGCATACAATTTCCTGGATGTATAAAAGTTGAAAGTTAATTTACCCGGCATGCGGCGCACATACGCACACATATCGACTGAGTAGCGCACTGATTGCTATGCGCTCGGCAAAAACCATGAAATGTTTATACGACGCCACACACAAATATGACGATGAAATTTGAGTGGAGTCGTGGGAACGATGCACACCGTTCAATCATCTATCTCATTCGGGCGCACGTCATGTGTACCACATGGTGGTAAATATTCGTGCGTGTATATTTAGCGCGTATTTCCGGTATTGGAAGAAGAACGCAAAACACGCTGCTCCCAGTCCAGACACGTTTCGCGCACTGCGCTTTGCTGATTATACGCGCTAAAGCCCGCAATCGGTTGCCTAATGAAATGGACAAGCGATTTACAAACAACAACAACGCGTTGGCAAGACGTGGAAGAGGAAAAGTAAGTGCTACCAGTCAATATAATATCGCCATATACGTCTCGCGAGTAGCTCGCTCAATGGATTTTAATAGCCGGTCGTATTCGGCATTAAAAAGCCGACAAACCAGGAAGAAATGTGTCAATGCCAAGCAGCACGGTGCGCTTCCGCGTTGCTGTTACTGCTGCTGCTTTTATTACATTTGCGCTCGACACACACGCGCGCGCTCTTCGCACAAACAAAGATACACATGCGCTGCTTCTCGTGAGTGTATGAATGCAAGCAGCAACATGCAGCCACATGCACCGCCTTTGCGAAATCTCTTAAACAGGAAGTCACCTTATAACAGCCACGACGTAATAGAAGTGCATGTACCAACACACGGCGCATGCCTCCTCCTGCTTCTCTATTGTTTCGCGCACTATTTATAAGAGACGCACACGTGCCTCATGCATGGGATTTCGCATGCATTTACGCCGCGCGCGGACGCACACATGAAAGTTGTAAACAAAATCATCGGCGGCGAAGTCAGTCGAGTGCGCTTGTGATAACAAGTGTGGGATGCCATTCGTCGACGACGTAATCTAATCAAACATCCTCCACTGTTTACATACACACATCTAACCGGTTTATGCGTTATTATGCCATAAGCAAACATCATCAGGCAGCAGGCCACATAGCACCTCGTATAAGTGTGCGCCCGCTGCCTTTTGCTGGACGAACGTGTATCGGGCCGCGAGAATTCGGCGAAACGAAATGTCACGCGGAAGTACGTGGCCGATTTTTCCGTCATCATCAACCGGCCGAATAAAAGACGCCTGTCGAAAATGCCGAACGGTTTCAGGTGATTGCCCTCCGACAAGGCTAGCTACACGACATGCGTGTTCCGTGAAGAAGCAACGAGTTGCTTTGCTCTCGAGCACAAAAACGCATCTCGAAATGAGAAAATGCCTTTTCGGCGCTCCGACCGAACGAAGAACGGAGGAGGAAGAAGCGAGCGTAATAATGATGAAGAGGTGCATGCATGCATACATGCGGGGGCCCTATATTTATACCTGCACTGCGCACACTTCCCGGAAACACTTCAAAGCAACAAGCAGCTCTCTCAACAATCAAAACCAAGCAACCAGACAAATCTCGAGCACTTATGTAACTGCAATCAGGTTTTCAACGACGACACCGAGCGCGAAAAAAACCACCTCCTCCACCTCCATATTCACCGCCTTTTGTGTTCCGTGGAATTACGCGAAATCCTGTCATGTTATCTCACAACATTTTTTTCGCTTACGAATGACAAACGTGCCGTTTCGCTGCAAACACTTGTTGCGCGAAGCGGTGTCGTATGCGCGATGGAATTGGAATTCTGCGCGGATGCCTTTCGCGGAATAAACAATGCATCCGATATGTGGTAATCATTATCATCGATAATGGCCATACCGTGCTAAATACGGATCAACACGACCCGCGTTTGGCATACGCAATTCAAGCGTGTTACATAAAACGCAAACAACTTGTTGCACTTGCATGCGCATGTGGAATTTAGAACATTGCTGACATTGTTAAAAAACTATTGAGAATTCCAAGAGATACGCGTATGGAGTGAGGTGCCACTTCCTCGCTCACTTCCTTGCCAGCCAAAACAGGCGCATACAATTTCACACATGTAATGTAACAGAATCGTATTAAATTACCTTTACGTATTTGCACTCCACAATCCAGCTTGGTAATTGAAGTAAACTTATATCCTCAACGAACAGGTAATAAATGTGATAATCCACACTGCGATAGTTGGCCGAGTGCACTGCATAAATCACTTTCAAAGATTACCACGTCTCCGTCTCCGGCAACGATCAAACGCACGAATTAATCGAAAATGCGAGAAAATAAACAAACAAACACGTGCTGAATTCGGCGGACGCGACTTTGTTTTTTCGCTCGTGTCATCAATTCGTAGCGTGTGCGTACGGAAGAAGAGTTGCGCTTCTCGTCTCGCTGCACGTAGGAGTAACTGTGACTTGCCTCGACGACTGCCACCTTACCACTACTGTACTCGTTCGGATTGCAGGCGGCAGCTAAACGAAACGCGCTCGCACTGCCAGGCTACTCGACCGGAGTGCGGGAGTGTGTCGTAAACAGCGTGTGTGCAATGCGCGTCCGCACTCTATCGCACTCGTACGAGTCGGATGCAGCCGCCCGAAGGATGGTGGGGATCGCGGTCAGGATTGTCTGTTTGTTCCTCGTTCCTTTATGTCTGCTGCACGGCTGCTGTACTGCCGCCTGCTGCTGCTGTTGCTGCTTCTGCATACGTAACACGAACGCACACAGCCAACCAAGTTCCTCATCCTTGTGTTCCTGCTGCTTGGAGAAATATGAAACGGATGAAAAGATACACACATTCAAACGCGGTTCAGAGTATTTAAATTAAGCGAGATAGAGTGCACAAGTATGGCACAAATTTGTTTGTTCGCTTCAATGCACGTATGGTGCATCCGCATGTTTCAGCATTCAGTTGCCGGAATGAATCTTGCAAGGAGGAGGAGATGGACGAAAGCGACGTTGCCATGTGACGCCAGACCGGATCTTCCATGGCGACCGTTTTTTTTCTGCCTTCTTCAATCACAATTATCGTTATTATTTTAATCATTCCACTTGTTTATTAAACGCTTGCAACGGCGCGCGTTATCGACGCATTTATGTACACACGCTCTCGGGCGCTGCGTAAAGCGTTTGCCGGTGTTTGTTTTGCTTTCGACGCGGCGCGGCGGCAGGAAAAAGTTGGACGACGACGTAATAGGTCATGATATTTATTGGCAGAAACGACTTGTTATGCAATTATCATTCAATTTTTGCTTCGACGCCGGCCCACACTAATTGCTCGCGCAGTGCGATGAGATGTTTACGCGAGCGTCACTCGGGAAGTGCGCAACCGACCGCAATTTGGACGTGTGTATTGTCCTTCGCTTAGTGCCTGTGTCCTCTTAGAACGCGCTGCTACGGCAAGCAATTAATTGAATTCAGCGAGTGCATATTGAGGTTGTTGCATCAGGGCCACGTAATAAATGCACAGCCATATCTGGCTGAATCATAACTTTGTATGGACAATGCATCGCCGGCGAACAATAAAACAAGCACGAAGTTGCCATTAGAAAACCGCAAAGTTAGCATTCGCGTACTGCTGAAAAAATAATATGCGGAGACGGTGTACATTTCCTTTCTTCTCGTCCGCGTCCGACATCACACGACGTTAAATATAGCCGGACGGATGTACACAATTCCAATACGGTTTATCATGTTACGGATGATCTCATCCTATGCGCGCCTCTGCGCGCAACTTTTTCGCCGAACAAACTTTTCGCCGTATGCGATCTTAATTTGAATTCGCGCATGGCAAAGTGAAACGAATAAAAACGCAACGCAAGCGACAGAAGAAGAAGGAATGTGGCTACTACTGCCGCCAGCAGCACCAGCAGCAGCCCACAAACGCATGAATCACAACGCTTGTGTTTCTTGGCATGCAAAACTGTGACGAACGCTGCAAATTACACTTCCTTCCTACCCGTAAACCACGCACATTGCATCGAATCCACCGCAGCCAAAATCGTAATCCACTATGCGTTGTAATTCGCTATAATTCCATGCATTTACGCATTTCCTTAAGCGAGTTATTGCTTCAAAGGAATTTAATACGTCTTTAATTGAATCAAACAAGTAAATCAATCCCCTGCTTGCTTTTTATATAAACGAATTATACGCAGGCAATTCTAGTAATTTCCGCAATTACCAAGTATACACAATAAGCTTGGAATTTTTGGATAGATGAGGGGAAAATTTGTTTGCTAAATTTGCCACAGCCAGTTGGCAAACTCTCAAATGCGCGCAGCCGTTGTGCAGCACTCGACAGGGAAGCGAGCGATTAGTGTGCATTTATTTGTGTCTGTTTAGACAAAATTCGCATTAAAGCAATGTACACTTAATTATGAGATTTATTACCATTGAAGCAATAACCTATTGCGTCCGTTTGAATTGAATGTACGCTGGAACGTAGAGTGACAATGAATCAAATTGCTTCCCTGGATTTTTGCTGGCCGTAGACGTCCTGCTGCTTAATCCTGCAAACGCCCCACAAATGCCAATCGCCCAACAAACAACCCGATTACTTTCATTGACTAATGACATTCACAGGTAGCACAATAAACGCAGCGGGCGCAAAGGCGTGGATTAATAGTGTGTAAGAGGCAAAAAGGTAAAACTTAAGTTGAAAAATTAAATTTTAAATTGTACCTTCCGATTTGGTACAGGCTAAATTACATTACACCTTTTCACGCGTAATCCACTTAAGATTACGATGGCGTTTTCTTGAAAAGTTTATTGTTCGCCCAAACCGCCAACGATAAGCGCGAGAAATAATTAATCTCGGTGGACTTATCAATCATGGCAATTGTAATCTTGTTAATTAACAATCGTATTGTTTGTGGCTACTGTCAAGATGTCAAAACGGCTTTGTGTTTACGAAGCCAATTGTAATTTATGCCATGTGAACTGTGTTGACGTCAATCAGCCGTACGATTTAATAACAATTAACCAATAGCTCAGGCTGATAATTTTTTGCTCGAAACGTAACGCGTATTTATAGTCACGCATTTATCGATCGATTAATTATTATTGGACTATTGATAATGCGACGTGTGCGAGCGACGAGTGCAACTTCCGGTCGTTCGACGCATCGTCAGAAACTAGTTTGTGATGCGCGCGCTATCAATATTTCGAATGCCAAATGTGCATTTGCCGAACGTAACGTGAGCAGCATACCTTTGTCCACTTGCGTCATTAACGCCGTAATTAAAAACTAATTACACTTGTCAATTATTAATACTCGTATTTCAAATGAATTATTAATGTTTCATTAATGTTTTTGTTCATCAATTTGTTCCAAATAAATGAGTTGTGAACGTGGCTAATATGTGATATTAAACATTTACCGAAATTTCAACATAAATACCTGACATTCTGTTTTTACATAAACAATACTATAAATTTAAATACAAATATTTTGAATTTTTTCCATAATTCAAAGAAATATTAATTGTAATTTACAAATGTGAAAATTCTATTTCAATTGCGATATTAATATTATCAAAATTATGCTTCAAAGTGGGACAAAATGCATTTTAAACAAAAGACGACTGCCGAATAATGTAAAATATGATAAATGTAAATAAACAATTTTATTTGCGATTTGAGTTAAAAAATAAGCAAAATTTTCAAAAGTGGTAGAATTATAATAATAAAATCAAAAACAAATTTTCCTCTTATATCTAATCTACATTCAAATCTTCGTGGAAATTTCCGACTCAAGTTTAATTCGTGTGAAATCAAAATCTTGCCAAATAATTCGCGTAAAAACAAACTAAAGTGTATTTTCCGAAATGATTTCAAATAAAATCTCAACTTTGCGATTGTCATCTACTAGGATTACTAGGAATCATACAGCTAAACAAAATATTTGCTCAATTTAGTAGGTCACAATACTTTCAATTAGGTTAGGTTAAGTATGTGCGTTACAAAATTGATTATATAAAAATTGCAAAACAACAATCGTCTCGCAAAATATGTCGGCATGTGATCGGTAACACGTCGATGATATAAAACGTTTAAATAAAGGTACTCGTCTGAATTGTTCTGTTTACGACTTTATAACATTCAAGTTTAATTGTTAAACTTTTACACTTGTGTAGAATATTTTCGACTTTTAGTGAAGTCGGCCTTAGTGATTAGATTGGAAAAACCAAGATAATATACAAATATTTGTTAACTACTAGCGTTTCACTTTTTCTTAACTAATTGGTTTCTTCCGCTTTAGGCGCCTCGAAAAAATAATCCGGCATTAAATTTTAGAAATGTAATAAAACATTATTTAGCGATTCAGTAACAATAAATTCTTGGTTTACGCAATCTGAGACAAGTTCAATATAACCTCAACAATAACCAAACAAGTTTATTCATATTCTCTAGATTTTACTACTTAATTAATCATTAATAATTGATGTTTAAAAGCGAACAACGTAAACGTTGTACTTTATTCCATACTGCCTAATTCTGCGAAAAACTTTATCTTGCCTACGCACGAAATGAAGGAAAACATTGTTAATTGAGAAATTTTAGCAAATTAGCATATTTAATACATGAGATTTGCGAAATGCAAATAACAAAATGATATCATAATGTTAAAAACGGATGTGCGCGATCATTTCGTACTTATCCTTGAGTATAGAGTTCAACAGTTGATAATAATTCAACTTAAATGTGCATAAGTTATCAATAATTAATTGCGTTTTTACCTTTCAACGCAAAATATCTATAAATAACACTAATTTTATTAAAATTTCTTAATTATTCCATTTTATCGTAGTTAAAGTTTAAAATTAAGCTAACATATTTTAAATAATTTTAATAAGTGCCACATTTTCAATAGGCAATTGAATAAGTCATTCAAATTTCTAAGCACTTTGGTATCTATTTGAATAATCTCTGACGTTTTACGAGTTTAAAAACTCTGAAAGAATATCAAATTAGCAACAAAGGCGGAATTGATTTTGTATAAAAACGTGTAGGTTGGTATCATACGAAATGTATACTTAAATCCATGTGCGAAAAATCTACATAAGCAATTTACATATTTTATACATTATAATCGAATCGATGTCCGCTTAGTTGTGCGTATAACGTGTTTCTACCTATATCAGCTGACGATTACTAATACGAAATCGCTGTTCGTTAGGCGGATTGTATACGGTAGTAGTGGTAGTAGTACGAAACGGAGGCGCACGCAAACAAAACATAACAAAATGTCAATAGTTTATCCGCATTTATCGCGCATCATTTGAAAACACTCTCGGCGAATGTGGCGTGACGTGTTTGTTGCGTTCACTCGCTGCTTCCTAAGCGCCGCGAGCTTCGCGATTAACTTCCACGCGCGCATTCGCGTTCGCAATACATGCTGCTCCAATTTGCTCCAGCCGCTGATAATAGCCTAATATTACACTCGCACATCATTTGATGTCTCACCGAGATAAAAAGAGCAGCATACCAACCAACTATTCATGCTACGCATGCGATTAGTCTATCTTAATGAAGCCTCTTTGTACTCTAAACGCTCCGCATTTAGTAAAAGTGCGTGTGTACTCGCCGGCATTGTTGTAATATTATTATAATGTGAGTAAGTAAGGCAGCGTGTTTTCCGACATACAGTCACGCTGACACGTTCAAATATTGAATAAGCGAGCAGGCAGCACGTTTCAGGTGAAATGGAAAGTTTGAATTAACCCGTAGTATAAAACGCAGGATTATGCGACGCGTATTTTTCACCAAGTCATTTGAGTAATAATCCCAGGAAGCATATTTTTGATTTAGTTCGCAACATGTCGAGTTGAGTTCTTACGACTGTTTGGGGTTACTTATACAGTTATTACACTTGGTCTATAAGTACGCAAAAGATTATGTAAATTAAGTTATAGTCAGCGTGGTTATCGTTTTATGTATTTACTTTTTCCAGCTGTTTACGACATCGTAGTTGCTACAAAAATTATTTCGATTTTGCAAAATTTTGAATTTACATAAGATTTCAGTGAAGGGATCGTAAAATATCGTTGAAAGCTAAGAAAGTATTGTCAGTACTGACAAACAAATAAATACCAAAAATGATGAGTCTCACTAAATGAGACGCGAAAGTTTAAACATTTTGTTAATGACTTCATTTCTAATTACACTTTTAAGTTAATTAGCTTGGTTGTTATATCCAAATGAAATTACTCACTACAAGCGTGGACTGAAAAGTTGTTTATGAAATGTTTGCTATCAATTATTGATCAATAAGTGAATTTTTTTCAGCCATTAGGAAACATTAAACAATTGTTCAGGATCAAAACAACGTTATCATTATAAATAATTAAAAAGCAACCCGAAACATTAATAATTTCCCCGATAAAACTATCGATAATAGTTATAAATAGCGAATATCCACCGAAACATGAAACATGAAAACCACCACTATAAATAGCAATAAAACGCATTCGCGGCGAGTTATTAAACGGTTTTGATTGAAAACTGATTTATGCAAAGCGAATTCGTAACCCACATGCGCATGAATCGCAGTGTGGTAAAAGCTCTCCTTAACGAATATCATAAGCGAAGCGTTACGCAATCGTCGACGCGGTGTCTGCAATTACGCAATTTACGTTTCGTTAGTGCACGAACACGTTTCAATTTATTACAACAATATCGTGTGTGCATGAAGACATAATGCTCGCATGTATGTGCCCACAGCAGGCAGGTAACTTACAGACACACTTTCAGCCTTTCTTTCTTCTCCCAACGTGACTACTCCGACTCTGGCGCGCAGCCGCGTTCAGGAAGTGTAATACTTCCCCAAATCGCCAAGCGAGTGACGCGTACGTTCAATTGATACATCCGTTTCCGCGCTTTTAACCTAACACACTTTTTTAATTGCCTTCACAACAGGAAAGTCAATTATCCATCGATGGGAAGAGGACGTACTAAATTCCAGCCGCAATAAAAATTAATTAAGAATCAACGCCGACTAGTAATAATTCACCAATATTATGCCTCTCACTTATATAACCCATCTATCTGTGTGTCGACAAGTTCGTCGTAAGTCATACTAATAATGAAATCATAAATAAACATAGGTGTAATAATTTATTGATGAGTAAATCGTCTAAAAAGAGGAAGACATTTTTGTGGGTCACGTCTGAACTTTTGGCACATACTTTCACTCCATACAAATCCAAGCATCGACGTGATTTGTATTGGCAATCATAAAATAAAGCGACACAATCGACTCGACCGAGTCGCCAATTGAAAACGCAAACGGAACGAAATAAAAGTTTCTCGTTCGCTCGTTTAGCTCTAACGAGCGCAAGTCGTGAGCGAAGATAGTCGCAACGCACACGGGAGAGAAGCGTTTGTATAATAGATTGCTTAATCTGGCGCTCGCGGTGGTGATACAACAGCTCGCAATAATGAGTGAGTGATATCGACGCGTCTCGGGTGTTATTCAACATTACTGCCAGTGACGATAGCGAAAGAAAAATGTTATACGCGTTGGATTTTGCACAACTGTTGCATTTTGCTCTATGGATATGGCTGCTTTATTATGTACTTTGCACGTTAGTCGTTGCGATTGTAATCGTATTCGAAGCTCTCTAGACGAGCTAAACGTATTCACGTCCGGATATCCTAATAAATACTGTTGCCATGAGGTTATCATGGCGCGTTGCGCTTATCGCGCGTGTAGTATTTCTATTTGTCAAGCCACTTACTATGCTTAAATAGAGCAAACATAATAATTCAACGCTAATTTCGACAAATATTCACACTCTGCGTTTTGTTATTGATAATAGTGTGAATGTCACCACAAAACTTATTCGCATCCAAGGATATTAGTAATGCGTAATTAAACATACCTTTGGGAAGCCACACATTGTGTGTTGATCTAAATGATATCATTTAAAACAAGCTGAATCATTTAAATTGTGTCGTAGAAATTCTTGTTTAAATGCTATAATATAATGCAAGAAAGATGCAGCAATAAATTGCAAAATTGCTCATCTGGTATTCGGAATCAATATAAATTAAAAAAATTCTAGAATAAAACCTGTGATGAAGCAGTTAAAGCTCTTACTTAAAAATTAGATAATCCTAAATATCAATGTCAGCTTGTTATATAAAATGTAGATATTAGTCTAAAATTTGTTAACGCCGAAATGAATTTTCATAAATTAGCAGAGATAAGATGTGATAACGTATTGAATATGTCACATCCTGTATAAGTAGTTAGCACAATTCCCTATCAGTAATGGGCTGCAACCGTTAGATTTGTTTAAGCAAAACTTTTACTTATTCAACGAATTATAATTTTGTTGCGATTGCAACTTGTAAAAGAATGTTTGACATGTGTTACAATGAATAGGCAAAAATTATCATAATTTAATCGTTCATAATAGAAGCTGAATTTAAATATTGTGTAATATCTATTCAACGTTGATTTTTGTATTGGCAGCCGTAAAATAGTTATGACAGACTTTTGTAATGCACTGTCTCGCTTCGCCACTTTCTGATTGATAACAATTGCTGAGTAAACTCAAAAAACGCGAAATCACATTATTGAAATATTAGATAATATCGAATAGAGCATAATTAAAAATATTGCAAAGTCATCAAAATAGTGAGATTTCCAGTAAAACTGGAAATAAGCGTAGTTAAATAGGTTGATTATAATTTAAAATTTGCAAAAGAAAATAAATATTTATCCCACTTTACGCAAAAATTTCCCAAATCATAAATTATTCCAGCGTGCCTATTCTCAACTGATATTTGTCTTTTAAACGACGCGTAATTGATTTAGTACAACAATATCTCGTGTTATATCATCAAAGACCATTATGAAATGTGCTTCAACACTTCCTGAAAGTCATTAAAGATAGGAGCATTGCTTTTTATCAATTAAAACAGTTTTATCACCGCTTGAAAGTGACTAAAAATCGACTAAAAACTCGTTCGAATACTATGCAAACATTACTGAGTAATTAACCGTTTGTTTTCCAACCTAAAAATATTTTTACTGACTAACCACCGCATTTTTAGCAAAGGAAGCGAGCTATAAATATATCAATGTCACTTGTGAAATGGGCTAAGCTAACTAAACTTATGCTGAAATATATTACCTATAATAAATTGTAATATGTGTAATTCACAAAATATTTTTATAGCGAAATAACACAATAATAACATCGTATAATTCCTTAATATTATGACTTGCTATATGTAATTTGATTAATTTAATAAGACACAGACAGACAAAGCAAACATTCAAATATTATTTTTCATCAATATAATATTTTTAGTTAGATAACTTTATCGCCTTCATAACTAATAAATACTAATAACATTTCTCGGTTTGTTTTGTCTTAAAAATCGCCTAAAAACCGGTTTTACATGCAATTAAAAAGAAGCTAATATTGTTCAATTTCCTATCGTCCCTAATATTTCATAAAATCATTTCCTCTCTTTCATAAACATCTCGAAAAGCATAAATTTTCATTTAAACTCGACGTATGCGATGTGCACCTTAATTCAATTTCAGCATCGCATTTGCGCCGTCTGTATATTGACGGAAACCGAATAAGTTGGAAGTTTGCGCGAAATGCAGCCGGAAGTCAGACTGTAACGTGATTTGAGCGTTTGCCGGCGGCAGCGACACGACGGAAGTCGCGAGTAAAAATCGTTACAGATAAAAAGGAAGCGGAGCGCAAGACAAAGCGCACAATGCAGGAAGACGGCCGAAGGAAGCGCGCCGCGCAACCGGAAATGATGTTGCGATGCTTTTTGATGAGGAAGTGTACGTAAACGCGTGCGCTCACGCCAAGGTTGCGCACTCGCTCGCGAATTGCACGCCTTGCCTCGCGCTCCATATACGTTTTATTGCATAAATTGTGCGAATGCGAGCGCGTGCTGCTGCCGGAAAATTATGTTGGAAATGCGTCGTGCTATGTTGGGAATTTGCGCGATATGCAGGTCACACATTTTCTCGCCACGCAACGCGCATTTCCACATTTGCTCAAAAGCGATGCCCGATGACTACTATCCGGATGGCGCTGCCGATGGCGATCTTAAAATATCCCTATTTTGCGTAGCGTTGTCCGTCTCGCACCGCAAGGCAATGAACTTTCTGGAATCTTCTCATTACTCAATTGAAAAAAAAGCCTTTCGGATTTATTTAATTCACTTGTTTTCGTGCGTTAAGCCTCGCGAACAAATACATAATTTCGCACTTTCTGTCACAATATTTGTTCGTGTTCATTGTTCAACCATTTCAGAAATTCCAAATGTTCTTTATCTTAATTCCCGCAAGTCTTACTTACTACGTGTGCTGTGATTCATTATACGCAATGAGTTCTTAAGAACGCTCATTAATCGCTGGCGATAACCGGAAATGAAGTATGCACATGGATGTGGAATTCCGACGATTCTTCGTAGGTACTACGTCAAAGAGGAGACATTCAGCGCGTATGATTCTTCACAGTTTGAGTAAACACCACGACTACCGGATGTCTGATAAGCCTGATGATATTTTTTATACTGGCGAGAGTCAATAAGTTAAGTAAATATTTTCGATATCGTAATATTTTTAGTGCTTACCAACATGCACGTCAAACATTTATAAACAGGCACGTTACGTTTCATAAAAATTCTTCGACGAATAAAGCATTCGTGACTCAGATGCGTACGTAATATAAAAATACTTATCAAAAATATTCGCTATTGTTTCACGCAGAAGTAGCGACATTTTATGACGTGTATTGTGCAAATTGTGATGTGAATAATATCAATTCGCGAACACACAGTCGTAAAGGACGAGTTTATTAGCAATTTTCTTGTTGCGCGTGATGTTTCATGGCGCATTATTGATTCATCCTGTTTTAGGTTTCATTTTGGCGGACAATAAATAATATCTTCGTAAACATTGGGGTTATAGACCTGACGTGTGGATCAGTCACTTGTCATCAATATTGACAATTTGTTCAATGATAAATTGCGTCAGCGGATTTTAAGGGGGAATATTCCACACTGTGTAAAGTAAGTGAAGTTATGAGTCTGTAAATATTTAACTATTTGTTGAACAAAATCTGCTTCGTTTCGGGAGAGAGCTAATAATAAAAACACGATGTGTTAAATATTTTTCGATAAGTTGATATCATCTCTCCACGATATTATTTAGTCAATGTAAAATATTAATTAATAATTTTCGTCATGGAATTTTCCAAGTGATTCTAATTCTTCAAAATTCTATTTTTAACTTGTTTACTTGTATTTTTATATGGTAATATTGTGTTCAATAAACAAATTCTACGTCATTAAAAGAAAAAAATGTACCTAAATTTACACAGACGATGAAAAAATGCACCTATATTTAAACAATATTACGTCAAGATTGCTTTGTTTATCGTCGAAAATCCCCTAAAAAATTTCAGAAAATTTCCTTGTAATTCGCATATTTTGTTTTAATAATTAAAGATAATTCAACGTCATACTCAAATTTAATCCAAGATTATTTTGTTTCTCACTTTCCAACTCGTGTGCTTGCTGTATTTAAGGAGCACTTTTGCAAAATGCCCATCCGGTTCCACTGAGAGGACAAATAGGAAAACACATTTTGAAGAATTTTCTTTATCTCACGTTCATTCTTTGAAATGAAAAAGTTGAAGATGTCGAGATTTCCGAAAAGCGAAACGAACCAAAAACGTAAAGAGTGCCGCAGGCGCCAAAAGTGCCTAAATACTTTACTTTACATCCTTCTCCTTGGCTTTAGCGTTTGCAATAAAAGACGACGAGGAAATGGCATCTTGAAACGCAACAAAAGCGTTCGCTGAATGAAAGAAAACGTAATAATAAGCGAAGAACACAGTTCGACTCAGGTTGAGACTTTTCTTTTCATTGCTGCTCGAGAGGCTTGCCGTCTTTTCAGGGCGCTTCAGACTTTCTAAACCTGACCACCACCTACAATCTTCAGCGTTCATCTCTTATCAGCGCGCACGCTACAAATGGAATCAGATCAGGAGTGCAAGCCGTCGTGATTATATAAGATATTTTAGGCTGTTTACCGCTACCGCTATTCGCGCTCGAATGCATACACGTTGACAATCTTTCGAAATTGGACGACAGTTGTAAGTTTCCGCATTTTACGGTGCAGAATGTTGCGCTATTACATAAAACGGCAGCGTGTTTATTACAATTTATGCGAACGAACGAATTATTTCTAGCGAGTTTTTTTCGCTGCTTGCGTTGGTGCGCTGTTTATTTATGCGCGTGCTGCTGCTTTCAATGTCAATAGCAACTAAAATTAAGTCGTGCTTTATTGAAAATAACATGCTACACATTTAAATACCGGAAATTTTTTGGCAAAATGCTTCGACACACAAGGAAGTAGCGTTTATTACTGTACGACTTCGAAAATAAATTAAACGTCCGAAACTTATTTTTCTAAAAAATAACCGCGATGTCAAAATACATGCGAATTGTTTTCAATTCCATTATTATTAACGAGCTAATAATTCAATTCAATGCGATATTTATGGCTAAAAATATTCCGTAATTTGCAGTATAATTTATGTTAAAATTTCTTTTTTTGTTCGGTAGTTAAATGAAAACAATTAAATCCACTTCCTTCTTCCTCATTGTTTTCAATAATCTTAAAAAACCTCTTAGAACGTTACGTCATTTAAAAAACATAAGTAAATAAAAATTGCTGTCTGTAGCATCTGCAACAAAAGAAAAATTACTTAATAAATGTTAGGAACTTTTAAGGAAGTTTGTAGTTAAATGGTCGGTCATTCCTTTCATACGAATGAATCTTGGACTACCTGCAACAAATCTAAAGCTTTTGGACCAAACACCTGAAATGCGTTTCCTTCATGGTTAATGGAAGTATTTAAAATGCCTGCATGTCTAGAGAGGTAGACAATTAAAGATAATAAATGATCCATGGGCAAAAGGTATCCATAACTAAGTACGTTTTGTCAACGTACTTCGTTCTCGAGACGCGCATTGTTCGCCTTCTTCGTTCTTTATAATCCGTGCGCCTTTTTTCCCTTCGCATCGTTAATTCGTGGAACACTTCCTATTTGTCTCTGAACAAGGTGCACCTCAACCTCTTGCTGATTCGCCATGAAACACACGCTCTTGAGGCGCACAATCGCAATAGAAGAAAGGAACAGCAAGCCAAGAAACATGAAATGCGGAAAACTGAATGCACGAAATAACTGCGGGCGGTTTTCCTTCGTTCAATCTCAACTTAAACATCACCTAACCACCCTCGAGGGATGCTTGTTAATTTTCACGTGTGACTTGTCCCATTGTTAATTGTGTGATGTATGTCCGCCGAGCGGATATCAATATAAATGTAAATTCTAAATTCCACATCAGAAAAATATTCTTACCAAATCGAGTTTCGAGCCGTAGAATTTGGGTTAGTGTTAAATGAGGTTATGACTGATTCGTTGATTCGGAAAGTGAATTTTTGACATTTAAAATGTGAAAGTGGAATAAATCCAATACATAATATTCTGTTTTAAGTAGCATGCGCACTACTTAGTCACTCATTCAATAAAGACAATCGATGGATTATTCAATTGATATTGCGAACACAAAAGCCCGCCTGACTGCTTGCTGCCTTACATATTCACCGGAATTGAATAAACGAAATGAAATGCGATTTTATTACTCACTATCCAGCGCGTTTGCGATTGCACAAAAATATTGCATTCAACCGGACAATACACGGATTAGATGCACTTGGTTCACGATTCAATTGTGACTAATTTCAATTACACAATACATGCGATCAAGACACGAAAAAAATACCGAATTGTAATTCGCTATGATGGTTTATTATGTTCATTCGCCATGGATGATTAATTAATGTGCATCGCAATCGCAATCGTAATAAAATCAATACAATAACAGGATATCCTTTACTTTAAGTATTTCCATGGAAATTCACATCAAGGAAAGATATATTGTCCTGTTTGGAGAACCTTGACGAAACGGAAATTTGTCTAGATATTTTTATATAACATACAAAAACTCCATATAAGCGTATCAATGATATCTATCAAAATATGCCTTTTGTCCATCTAAAAGTATCTAGTAGATTTGTAATTATTATAAATTTTGCTTTGTTAAACAATTAAATGATTGCGCATTTTTTATAGCTTATATTTAGAACTATCAATTGTTTATTCGTAAACGCTGCCGCCTCTCCAAACTATTGTCTAAGTGGCCCGTGGAGACTTTAAATTATGTTATGTTAAATTACCATTTGAACTTTTTTGTTTACAAAATTGTGTTTATTAAAAATTAAACGTATTTAAATTACTATTGGTTGGCTTTTCTACAATTCTGCAGTCCTTATAATCTCTAATTGAATTCTCCCGCCTCCTTTTATTGTTTTGGTGCCCCCTCAATTATAACTTTAAATATTTTTAATTACCTGACATACCCACGTACCGTTCTTATCTAATTATCTTCCGACTACCCCCCTAGGCGCCCACCTGAAATCATTTTTTTGGATTTATTTGTTTACAAAATACCGTTGTATTTAAAATTATTGCATATTTTAAACCACTTGACCTAGAATTATTTCGCACGAATTGACTTTTTATTGGCGTATAAATAGAAATATGGTTATGTATGCTTTCATCGGCTTTTTCTAAATCGAATAATGTAAATTGCATATTGACGTGTTGATTAAAATATGTTCAATATCTTCATCGTTTGTCTGCAGTGTGTTTGGAGAACGCGGTGACGCATTGACGGATTTATGCGCGCATTAAAGCGCACATTATGCGAATCTTCGCAAACATTCTCACGCTTCACACAAAGATAAATCGCGCATAAGATACATAAACAACTTATTATAAATAAATATACTTTCGATGCGATCAATACGCATAGATGAGCAAATATTTATATGCGCATATAAAAAAATTCGTTTTTCAAATATCTACCTAAAAATTGTTTAAAACTTTTTATGAGCAGATACTTTCATTTCCTCATATGAATCATGAGTACCTATATTACGTTTAAAGCCAATCTTGGCTCAATCGTAAGTGCGGTGCCGTTGTTTTAATGTAAGAAATGATTTAACGAATGACTACAATTGCCACGGTAATAAAATTAGTATCTACTTCACTTGCAATAAAATTTAAGTCGAGCAATGATTCAGCAAGGTATTAGAATATTCATTTTATATTGCCTTTTAAATGTGTTTTGACATATTTTACTACACGAAAATTTACTCGACAAGAAATTTTGTATGATTAATTGTTGTAAATACAATTTCGTTTATTGCAATTCTGGTTGGTTGAGTAATCATTTAGTAATAGCGACAAAACTTTCAATTCATGTGCCCACCGGAATTGAAATTTTAAATAATAATATTTATTTCGTACTTCACGCGTAGTCAATAAAATATATGATATATTTGACATAAAATATAAATATGAAATATAGCAATAGTAATGCTAATAAAACTAATGGTAATTACGTTACTTCATGAGTGCCTTCCGAGATTTCCATTTTTTTCGATATTACATTTCTTCTCTATCGATTACTCTTATTACGGTTAGTTTCTTGATTTCTTGTTCTACAAGAAATGTAGTGATTAAGGACTATCAATATAGGTTATGATCTCATTGAAACTCTTTCTGGATATAACGTTAACGAATCGAATAATGACTTCTTCAATGCCATTAACTTTAGCATATAACAACAAAAGTTGGAAAGTTATCTAATTCATCAAGCAACCAGAATTGACTGTATTTATTCTGCTTTAAACTGAAGTCAAATTTTGTGTATAATTATAGTCGAGTTCAATTTCATTTTGAATGATGACACATGTGGAGCACTTGCAATTAATACACATGATGCGCTCCCTTGCATCAAAGCAACACACGCCGGAAAAAATCCACCCCAATGTTTATTGGGTGGTTGCACAAAACGAGCGCGTCACCCCAACCTGAACGTCTTCCAAGCAGGCGTGGAATGTGTTTGGGACGCACATGTAAGCAAATACTAAAACAACACGTTCGACTGTCTTAAGGTTAAACGACATTGATTGCTGCTCTAAACGCTTCTGTTCCTTCAACTTGAGGATCAAGGATCATGACTTTGTCACTTTTAATGGATATTTTCTTCGTGCTTCATAAATCATAAATTCAAGTGTTTCCTTTACCGTTTTTTTTTGGCGCCAAACATTTAAATTATTAACCAACATGTGCTTTAAATCAAGTAAATGTTTAAGTTTTAAAAACTAAGTATGGATTTTTAGTTGCACTACTTTGTGATTACGTATCACAAGCGTAAAATAACCAGATGGTGAAGGTGCATATTATGAGGGGTGCCAACCCCCAGCTTCCACGTCCGAATTTTGCACCCCCTAAACAGGGACCCTTTCCTTCCTAATGCGGAATTAGCAACCGGGAGGACATCCGGACACAAGCAGTGCATCGTGCACATGCTGCGTTGCCGCACTTCCTCCTCTCATTGTCCCCCTAAGGGGGTGGCGCACGCGTCTCGTTCGCGACAATGACTCTTCGAACAATCGCTCCCCAAAAATACGCACGAAATGGAAATAGACTCTGACCCTATTGATCTCATTCGTGGGGAATGCGAAATGTTCTTCCTTCTTGCCCAACTTTCAAACTGGGTTACCGGGTGTGCTTTTCCGTCGCGCGTTTTAAGTTGGATTTCGTGATTAATTTACGATCCAATTGGTGAGAATTTAATACCCTCGCGACATGATTCATTAATATTGTTGTTTTTCACGCGCTTGCGCTTCGAAATTGTGCAGTTTATGATTTTCCTCGAACGAAATTTATTCGATATTTTTAGTAGATAAAGCACATTTGGGACGTTTCGAGCACTTTTGTGGCTCACCGTCTATAATTAAAAGATTCTCTAAGATTTACATGTATTTTTAAGTGACTTTAGAGTGTCTTTAAACTAATGGATCTAAATAAAGAGAATTTCGACAAATTTTCTCAAATCCCTTTCGCTTTCTCTTAAAAATTACCAATTCAATATCAAATTAAACTCAATTTGTTGCAGCTATTATTCTTTTGAATATTAACCATAAGTACGGTAATAAAGCGATATTTGTTGGTGATTTTAAACACCTTGTATTCCATTTATATTTAAGGAATGACAGTTTGACTAATCGTCGGATGACCCACTGGGGCTCTTCCTCTTTATGCACTCGTGCATTGCTGGCGTGTTTCTTCAGGTTATTGGATCTTTTTTCGTTATTTACTGTTTGCCTTGTTCCTTACTTAATATTTTACTTTACGATGTGTTTGGATTTTTGGTAAGTCATTGATGCTGTCCAACTGTTTAAAGAGATGTGAAAATTTATTGTGAATTCATTTCTGAGATTATTTTAATTCGAGAAATATTTTAATAAATGAATGGATAATAAAATTGAATAAAATTTTCCAAAGAGATTTCTTTTTAAATATTTGAATTAATTATAATCAATTTCACATACTTAATTGATTTTTGTCTGTAACTACTTTGCGGTCACCAAACACGTCACTAATAATACGGAAATATCACAAGGATTCTCTAAAAAGTCAGTACAAATTAAATTGAAGTAACAGTTAGTAATTTATATTTAATAAAAAGTTCAGTATTTGATTCAAAACTTATGGGTAGTTCATTAGAGTTGTTATATTGGGCGTCAGTGAGTGATCAGTAATTGAACAAAAATTGGCAATTCCCAAGTATGGAGTTGTCTCATCTCACAATATTTTTATATTCCTATATACATATTGATTTTTCGTATATTTTGATAATGCAACGCAGATATAATGAATACAACAGAGAAATAATGAATAAAATTATAACAAGAAATTAGTGTTTTTCGAGAGAAGATAAGAGAATCCTGATAAACAGAACTTCTACTCATATGTGATGCTTTTGAATTAAGTATTAATCAGGAAATTTCTTAATTAATTACCGTAATTTCCAAATTATAAGATGAGACTTTTTACCTAGAAAAATGGAATTAAATTTTACGTGTGTCTTACGTTGTGAGGATACATTTTAATCACAAATTAAACTTTAAGACATTGTTTACTCAATAAATTATCTCGAAATGTACCTTATAAGTAGTGGAAATACTCAGGCAATCACTAATTTACCTATATTCTTTATTTAGAACTCAATATTGTTCGTACGATCTGAAAATTATTTCAAAATACACTTTTCTAGAAATCGTTTTAAAAATTGAAATGCGTCTTATCATTAAGTGCGCCTTGTAATCTATAAAATACGGTAAGTAAATATTTATTGTAATTTCTATAATATTAAATTACTGGCACTTACCACACCCACTGTACGTAGCCAACTTTTATCAAGACAGCTCACCAACAGCCTCGATAATAAACTGGAAATGTGGCAAGGATTGCCCTATGCTATCGTAAGGATAATAACAATATTTTCAGCAATTAAATTTCCAGTTTAAAATGTTAGGTTTACGAATTTTTTGCTATTCATGTCAGAGAATAGAATGCATTAACAAATTAATATGCAAATGAACATAACCTCACGAAGAAACCCTCTGCGTCATTCTAAAAAAGAAAACCCCTTGCACACAAAAGGGTTTCTTTCGGTTGGCGTCCACCGCTGCGCATTTTGTACTTTTCCATCAACGTGTGTCAGTTTTTTCTTCAGTTGTTGTTCATTCTTTGCGAGACTGCTTGCTCTCTTCGAATTTGAATCGCGCTTCAATCCAGCGCTAATGGCGTGTAAAAAATTGTTTTGGTTTCGTTGCGCTGCGGGAGAGCGCACGTCCCCTATTTCTCTAGCCGCGCTCATCAGAAAATTACACGTATTTCTGGCACATCTCTTTAATGCACACATATGCATATACGGCTGATGATGATCATGATGATGATGAAGAAGAAGAAGAGAGGACGAGACGATGACGAGTAATATAATACCTTTTCTTTACCGCGAAACAGCGCGTCGCATGCAGTGCGCGCGCTGGCTTCTTCTTCAAGTCTCTCGCCTTTGTCGACATCGCGACTACCATGCAAGTCTTTTCACTGTGTCCTTTACGCGCGCAAAGAAAACAGCACGAAAATGCGTCGTTATTAGAACCACATGTGCCATCCATGCATGCATTAACTTTGCTTCATTGCTTGGAAGAATGCGGCCGCAAAAAATCACGTAATGACTTCGAATTACTTTGAAAACTCTCGATTATTATACGTTTTTATAGCTTTCGTTTACACTTTACTGTTATTTCAACTCTTTTTACTTTTTCGACATTTCATCAGTCTAATTATCTGTTGACATTGTTCCAACGTGTCCACTGAAAGTGATCTGTTTTTTTCTTAAGAAATTTTACTTTCTGACGATTCATGAAAAAATTATTTATGATGCGATGTTCGCATCACTTTGCAGGAGAACATAAGTCCATCACTATATGCAAATAGAATTTTGCACTCAAATGAAGAGTGGCTGGAGATAAAAATTCAAAGTAAAAGCAGAGTGAATGATAGAGAAATGTGCAGGTTGTTGTTATAATGAAAGCACATCTGTCCAGCTGAAATAGCAAACTTGGTTTAGTCAGTCAGCGCACCATCCGTAACCAAATAGCGCGGAGAGGAAAAAAGCTCGGCGAGCGAAATGCAACCAAGTGAGAGTGCAATGCGGCACATTTTCATCCCCAGGAGAGGAAAACGCGCGACACGTACAAACGATCCGGGCGACCGACAGGCGACAACATCGCGTTGATCTTATCATACCGAATGTTTCAAAAATTAATACCATATTTTCATCCCTCCCTTCTTATATTCCATATCCGATATTTTCACATGTATTCCCAATCTCTTCATCTTCCCTAAGAAATAATTTACAGCTTTCAAATTGAATTTCTTTTGAAGATTTTTAATATAAAATTGTGGAGTCCAAGTATATTATTTGATAGTAAATGTTTTATTCGGAAGGGGACTTGCTTTGATAGTTTTTTGGGACGCAGTCGTAGATTGAATAAATGGGTGCTGGGGCAGTCGCATTAGTTGCATCATAGCTCTTTCTTCATCTCGTTCGCTTTTTTGCCGCATACGTGCTCCTTGCTTGTTGGCGGATTGCGTACGTCTATTTTAATGCGTCTTTGTACGCGATGCGCGCTGTTATTATTGCGTCGTCGTTGTGCTAAGCGCATATGTGACACTTGCCATCCATGCGCTTACCCCATCCCGTGCACATGTTATGTTCAACAAAGCTTCGTCTCGATTACACAAATAATGTAAACGAATATTCCGATCTCGCATATGCAATGTGCGGTTATTTGTTTTTTCATACTTGGAAGTGAGTGTTTTAATGAAGTATTATAATATACAATTCTGTACATGTACATCTAGTGGTCATGTATTTTTATTAGGAATTACTTTTTTACAGTTCGAGGAAATGTGAATATCAACATATTCTATTAAACTGACCATAAATTTCCTTGTTTACTTACTTTAAATTTGTTTAAATACTACGAATTGTTATTAAAAATTTGGGGATTATCCACAGCGAATTGACGAATTAGACAATTTCGAGAATTTAAGCTTAATAATTTTTGGATGAGTGAGGCAGGTTACCTTTGGAATTTTCATTATCAGTGAATAATTAATAAATTATCTAAACTGATAGTTTGAAATACAAATTCGATTCATTCAGGATGACAGAAAAGTTGATTGTCAAACTTTTTTGGTAAGAAAATCACGGTTAGGCTATGTATGATTCTATATTACGTGGACGCCACCGCCCCCTAATGGGGACTGCAGTAATCCGGAAGGACGGTGATGACCTGAGATTTTATCCTAAATGGTATTTTTTCTCTAAATATTTTTCTCTACATAAGGCGGTAAGCCAATAAGTTTGAAAATCACCACTACCACTAGAAAGAGCGGTACTATTAACGATACCAAGTTCAGAAATAATTTTTCGGTAAAAGCAGTAATCGGGCCGGCAAAACCTATCAGGATTCCTGACATTATCCTCTTACGGGTGACACAGCAGTTAATGTGTTAAAATGGGAAATTTAATAATTTATAATTTTGCTCGCATCATTGCAAATATTCTAGAAATTAAGCTAGAAAATAAGATCAACTTGTTGAACACAATGCAAAATAATATGTACCTAAATGTTGATGAACTTAATTATAATTCGCGCGAACTCTGCAAATATTTGCAACGCCATTAAATAGGTATAACGAATTAAACAATAATATTTGACTTTATCACATTACCCAATTGTTTCATGCACGTACTGTAAAGATAAGCATATTACATATGACTTGAATACTACGAATTCTCCGATAAACGTACAACTGTAAGAAATACGCTGAATTTTACACGCAAATAATAATTATCACGCAACTTTTACCAAGTGTCTATTTATATTAAACGTCTATTCATTTTTCTAGTTGCAGATATGTCGATAACACGCATTTCCAAAATGATAGCGATAATAAATATTGTAAAGCGATAAACTGACTTAACTTTTATTAAATCTTAAGTAATCAAATGTCACGAATGATAAAACCGCAAGCAATCCATAAATACATATTTCCGCATGATTATATCGCAATTAACGCCAGGCATTTATGATTCATGACTCATCTTCATCACATATTTAAAATAAAGTTAGTAATTGAAATGCGCTGTAATCGATTAATTCTGATTGCTCTTTAACAATAATCAATGCAACTAATCACAGAGGCATACGTTGTGATTAAATGTGCCAAAGTTTTAATTCAAAGTTTATTTATTGCTCGCAAATATTGGCGAACGTCTCCGATAAATTAAATTAGTACATAAATCACTTAATCACATTACACGTGTCCGACATTAAAAAAGTAATCATTGAATTTTTATGTAAATTCGGCAGGCAACTTCATTAAAATAAGGCTCAGCACGCAATAAAACAATTGCGTCAAATAGTTAAAAAAATTTTACGAGCGATTGAGGAACTTGAAATATATTTTCTGGTATGATCGGATTAAGCACCTGTTACTCCTGGTAGCTGAGCGGAAAGATACCGTGATAAACAGCATTATCTAATCAGAAATACAGAAAAAATTTTATCGATAGGAAACGAATCATTAATGTCTTTTAATCAATTGAAATTATAATCGAAAATTTTCCTTTACCGAGAAATTATGATGAATCTCGGGATTTCATGTGCGGTTTCATATACATCTTTATGTCATGTTAATTTGGGCTTTTCCAGTTATTAATAATTATGTTGTAAATAACAGAAATATCGGAAAGTAAAAGTGATGTGATTTCAAAACCAGTTTCATTAGCTGGAAGTAAAATCATATTTTTCATACGTCTATCTTTTGTTCCTCGTTTTACATAATATTTTTATAAATTTCATATGAAACTTGAGAAAACGTGTTATTATTTTCAATTGCACCCTTCTCTCTAGAAGAATAACATATGAAGTGAAGTTTCTCATAAAATTAAATTAATTAACCCATTACCATGAATTTATAGATCGTAATATTTCACAAAACGTGCCATTTGAATAAGTTATTTCTCGGTTCGAAAAACAGTCATATTTAATACACGCGCCATTCATTTATCATAAACTTTTCGCAATATTAAGTAATCAACTAACACTCTGCATGCAACCCTAGCAATGTCCAACATTTATTTACATGTGCGTAGTGAAAATATTTTCGGACTACATCATTTTTCAAATTTTGAAAAAACATTGAACAAGGAGCGTGAACGTCGGTGTTCTGAGAATTTCCTCGGCACTTCCTCATCCACGGCGACAGCTCGTGGATCGCGATGCGTGCGGTTGTCGCGCGCGCAATGTCGTTATATCTGTCCAAGCAGTCATTTTTCATTTGAATTTATTTGCTCGCCATCTCAATGCGTGCGACAAGCAGCACAAAGCGAGGAAGAATTGAACTCGCTCGCGCGTGCTGCGTTCAAATCCTAATTAAAGATCAATCAACGGATTGCGTTCGTGGGGCGCTTCGCATTCTTCCACATAGTGCGCGAGATCGTTCTTTGTCCGACAGGAGTGTCTATAATTAGTCGGATGGTATTTCCGAGCTTTGCACTTGCTGCCTATTGCATTAGAAGATCTAAGACAGTGGTTGTTACACGATATTTGTTGATAATTCAAATACACTTTGAATGAATACAAACTTTTAGAAATCCTATTTCTTACTTAATTTCCTATGAAATTAAACTATTTGATGATGCATTATGATGAAATCGTTTTTATTCCATTGTTATCAATAATCCACCGAGTTTTAGTCACTCCACTTGAAGTATAAAAATGTGAATAGCTTAGATGCGGGTTAAAAGTCAAAATTATCAACAAACATGCGATCTCTTCAAGATGGAAATGATAACAGATAATGAACCACTGGGCGTCGTTGGCGTTCAGTATGAACACTTCCGACACGTTGGAATTCGACGCGTTTTGTCGACGACGACGTCGCGCGACGCCTCGGTACTATTTTCGTGTGTCACTCGCGTCGCGGCCAAAGTGGATTTCAACCTACTAATGCTTCATCATAATCATCATCAACAATAACACTCTTCTGCTCGCCGCTTTCGTAACACTTTTTCTCGCGGCGCGAGTGGATCTTTTTTTGCTTTTTCTTCTTGTGTTATTTTTTTATGTGCATTCACACTTTGAAGTCCGAGTGCTTCCTGGTTCTTTTTTAATTCGTTTTTTATGTGATTCATTCGCTTAATAAATCATCGTGCGATGGAATTTAATTAGGCATTCAGAGCTCTAAATATTTGTAAATATTGCTTTATTTAATTATGTTTTACATATACAATTAAAATTATTTTATCACGTGAATAAATCAGTAATCGTTGAAAATATTTTCCGGAATCTTTTAGGGGCTGGAAATGGATATTTTTCATCCCACATTAATTTTTTTGTCAATAATCCTTATTATCCACCCTCAAACTGTCATTGATGTTACTCTATTTTCTTCTTCTTATGCAAGAGACGACCTGCGTAATTTAAGAAATAGGCGGCTGCATCACAACCCAAAAACCGTCATTTAATTCTAGCCTTTTAAATGTGAAAAGAGCGCTTTCATCTTCAAGAAAAGAATGTTGTGCCTTTTACCTCATCATACCTTCGCCCTCAACAACGTCTTGGCCCATTGTCGAGCGTGAGAACGTCTCAGACTTCCTTAGTCTAAGGCAGAATCCGGTCAAAGCGAACATCTTCGCAAAGAAAGACGCGCACACACACCTGGCAAGCAGTTAATCAAACGAAAAGTCTAAAAGTTGCTGCTGTAACAACAGTAAGTGCAAGAGTTCATAACGCCAGCGGAGAATTTGCCAACGGTCGACGAAATGAATACAATTAACTGCCAGTTTGTCTTAAATGGTATGCCGACGACGGCGTTCGCAGAAGTTCTAATCAAAACGGTTGACACGTTCGCTGCAGCAGTAGCAGAAAATCTCCGAGAAAATTGCAGTACAGCATAGCGGGACTCGCCATACCTTACCATTAGTAGCAAATGCCTCGTTTAACAGCTCGCAGCGTTAGAGCTGTTTTGTTTGAAAAATTATTACAGTCAGCTAGCAAGGCGCGTACATGCATCTTTGCCCGCCAGGCAGTTTGTAACTGCAGCCAGCTACAGGTGATATTTGGTCATGTGAGACGAGTGACACGTTGCCTTAGTACCAATCAGTGTCAGCTCATCGTTTTACTAAATCCGTACCGGCAGCCGCTTATTTTACTCGCATAAATAACAATTTGTATTCGAACGTGTGTCAAATTGTTCAATCCATCTCGGACGAGACGTATGTATTATCCTTTCATGATGTTGTCTTCCAGGAAAATTAATTTCTTATTTCAATTATATCTTGAAATTATTTAAATAAATATGTGTAAATCTGTAAAATTTCTATTACTTTCGGAGGTTCCTAAATGTATTTACATTATGCTTTTGATTAACAATAATACACTATTCCATATTCCGTTTTTAAAATTGAAGTTTGTACTCAAGTAGTAAAATTTCAGTTTTCTGGCTAAATATAAATTATATAAACAATTATAATAAAGTTGCCTTTAAAATACAATAACTAAGATTATCAGTATCTCAGTAACAAATTATTTGAAAAATTATTTTTTTATATTAAATTATATCAGGTAAATGATAATTCCAGTAGTCTACGTGGGTTCTTCTTGTTACATATGAAAACCGTTTTATTATTCGTTTATATAAAACTTAGAAAACGACTTTTAAACATGGGGTACAGTTTTTGTGCCGAGTATGATCGAACAATTATTATATGCTTTTGTTGTTGACTTGATACCAAACTATCAGTTCGATTTAAATCATATTTACGGTACAATAAATTTCCGTGGTTCTTTTATCGTATGAAAAAAAGGTATTTTGATAAAGCATTAATCTAAATTGTCTGGATAATGCATTAATCTTAATTGCAAATTGTTATGATCTGTTATGACGTCACCCCATTATGGGTGACACAGAACTCGATGAATTAAAGTTTTAGAACTTAAAAAATAATAGAAATAATAAAATGCAAATAAAACGTAAACTGACAAAAATGCGCACAAAGGTTTTGCATTATGCTGAAACATTGTTGATAGTTATTTATCGCGGAAACTTTCTGATAGAAAGGACAACTCCATATCAAAATATTTATGATATATTCAAATAAGTAGCCGCGTTGTCTGAGAATAATTAAAGGAAATAACAAACATTATTCATGCTGTTTATTATTTCCGAAGATTAATTGCAAGAGTCTTCACTGAAAATAACATTCAACTATGATCTTGAGCGACGTAATAAATTATTCCAATATCGGCTAGCTTACAGTGAAATTATGTTGAAATTTAAATATTTACTTAGTGCATCTTTTTAGTTTTAAGTAAAAAACGTATAGAGCCGAGATGAAAGAGTAGAGAGTTTAACGAGCTAATTAACTGTTCCTTGAAAAGTTCCGGAAATTAAAAAATCTCGTGACGTTTTTTCGACCATGTGAACTCCAACGGATCTTTGAAGGAAGTTACACTTAAGATTATATTTTTTCAATTATCACACGTGCTTTATATAGTATCTGGATGATTAAAAAATACGGGGTGATTTTATTCTCACGTTGAAAGAAGAAATTTATGATTAATAAACGGTACAAAACGGCTGATTAAAAATTTAAATGCCTAATAAAAAAATCAACAAAACTATTATTGATAGTGTATAATAAATATCAATTAATATGAAAAATTAAATATGAAAGTCTGAAACTTTCATCAATAAATTAATAAAAATAGTTCTATACTACTACTTGTTTGGCTTTGGAATAATTGATTAAATATTCAACCACTTTCAGTTTTACTCGTGTAGTATTTAGAATGAAAAATTATTGGTAAAAAAGAAAATATAAAGACATTAAAAGGTTGAAGAGTTCATTGAATAAACATCAAGTTTAAATGAGTACAAGAAATATCATAAAACGTGAATCGATAAATTTATTATTTGCACAATATTAATTAAACTTCCAACACGTTCCTAATCGCACTTTGCAACCTGCTAAATCCATATTTAAATGCTAAAAATGATCTTTTACTATAAATTATTACTAATTTATTTATATTTTCAGGAATAACTGATCTAATACAAAATAGTCGTTAATGAAATAATAAACTTGTTCTTCGAATTGAAATGTTATTTTAATTCATTCATATCATAGCATGAATTTGCATCTAAATTAATGATTTATTAATGAAAAATAAATAATTTATAATGTCAAGTGAAAACTTATTAAAGCATCTGTCATAATATGATATTTAAATTCTGGTAATCCCAATTAGAAAATTGAGAAATTAACCAGTCTTACTGAAAATGTTTTCGTATTTACACTTGTTGTTCAATACGAATTAATATTCAGGAAATATTTCCAAATTAGAATTTACGTCAAAACACGAAATAATCCTACATTGCTAATTTAATTATTTTTAATTTATGTTGAAAAGTTTATTCAATGTAATTAATTTTTTATGTAATTTATGCGCAACCAATCCATTGACTTGCAAAATTTTATTGTAAAACCTAAACATGCATTTAAATCCAGACATAACAAATAATTATTATTAAGCATGACCTGCATGCGAATAATACCTTCCGTAAGTGGATAGCCAATTAAACAAGGGGTGTCCAAGAATAACTGAAATCATTTTCATTTGCTGAACTCCAAAAACGTAATAAAAATTTAAAATTTATTTTGAAAAATTATCAAATTAGTTTATTTACCCGAACAATTATAATGAACACAAAATGTACCTTCTCTAAGCATTTGACTCAAAACTTGGTCACCCCTGAATTATGAAATTGATACCTGTTACGCTTAATTTCTCAGAATGACTGAAAAGTTCACTATCTTTTGAATTCGCGTTATCAAACGCTGCAATTAATGAAATTCAACTCTAACAGTTCCGGTTAAGTAGTCGTGCACTCTTTACTCTCAGGCGCGTACAAGTGCATTAAGTGTGATTACGTGTATTTGCTGGCTGCTTATAAATTCGTGAGCACGTCATACATTCCATCATATCGATATACGATTGTTTCCACTCGCGCACAATGCACAATTACCATTTATGATTAGCACAATTCGTCCAACACGCTGACTGCTGTGCGCGCTGAGCCCAAACAAATTCTGTGTGCATACAATTGTCATCCGAATGCACACACCAAATCGTAGCGCGACACGTCCGTCGTGCATGTATCTTTTACTAATCACTCGCCATCATCAAATTGTGCGTTTAATATGCATGCTTACGTTACGGCATAATCGATATCATTAATTTTAATCGCATGAATAACATGACTTTATATGTCATTTGGGATCTGTTTGCATATTAAGTGTTTTCTTTCGTGTTTTTTAAAAGTTGATTGACCTTAAAGGTAGAAAACTAAGGATGAAATTTAAAGATAAATTGCACATTTTTGAGTCCTTTTTATAACTATAAATAAATATGTGTGAATAGTATAGCAGCTTCTACCTACCTTCTCCTATTTTCTAAAATTATTTAGGAATTGATTAGCAATTCAATCAGTCCTTGAAGGATCTTGAGTAAAATTTAACCTGAAAATTATATAGCAGCTATGCATGAATATGAAGGATAAATTTCCTTGCAGACCTGCTCTTAATTTTCTTAACTATTTGGGAATTTATTTGCAACTCAAGGATCATCAAGGATTACGGCTGAAATATAACTTCAAAATTGTTGAAGAAGAGCTACGAAAGAACATGAGTTAACAGTTAACTCATTCGTTTAATGATGATGCTAAAATTCAACATGAAAATTACAGAAGAACCATGAACAAATATGACTTCACAGGATAAAGGAGAAACTTTTCCTTCCCCAATGATTTCTTAATTATTTAGGAATTTGTCCTCAATTGAATTTCAGGAACTGTTAGAACCTCAACATAGTTCATTAACTGTTAGCGGGACTAAAATCGTACTATAAATTTTCAGTAGAAAATTCTATCGTATAAGTAAGTGAATTTCTTTCAAGATACCTGACTCTCAATTCAAAGTTAAGGAGATATTTATTTATTTTCCCCAAGATAATGTCTTATGATAAGATAGCAAAAACTCAATCGAAGCACGTGCAAGTTATCTTAAGTCACCTGTATACAAGCAACTAATGAGACATTATGCAACGACAGCGGCGATTGGAAAATATTTTTCGCAAGTGTTATACAAGTCGTGCACAATGCATACATAATGCTCCAAATTTATTGTTTTCTTTTTTCCCTTTGCGTTTCACGCCACCAATAAATACATGCACGCACTTTACTTACGTATTCTCAGAGACTCTGGCTGTGCCGTGCGGAGCCGGTATATTTGAGTAAGAAATATTTTATATAATCAAACAAATAAGTCTTAACTTGTGCAATATTTGCTGTTACCGCTTGCCTGTTTGCTTTTCTCATACTCGCATTCGGAGCACGTTATGTATTTCCACAATGTGTTTACCTACATACGCTCGTAATTTGTCTCATTGTACCTGACATGCCGTATTATACTTATTTTCACTCAATTTTTAAAGTGAGCAATCGTTTTCAGTCAAAAAATGGAAGAAAAAGATGAACGGAATTTCATTTTCGATGTTTATTTCATTCTATACTTCGCTAAGTCTAAATTATAATTAAATCTACTTAAGGCCTAATGAAAACTTCTAAAATATAAATGAAAAAGGCTTTGTATATTCTTCATTTAGTCACAAGAAACATATTGTCATTATCTATTAAGGTCTATTAGCGCTTAAACAACGGAATGCACGCACACAAGTTGCCTAGAGAAGGAATAGAAGCGAAAGAGAATAGATCATAGCAAGCCGGAATAAAGACCGGCAACGCAAGTAAAAACGACTTCCACTTGCCTTTAGAACATGGCAATTGCCTCCTCATCGTGCTCAACTCCACATAAATTGTTCGCGTTCTCTATCTGTATGTGTACGCAGAGCTGCTCAATTCAGCGCACTGGCACTGTCCGTCCGACTGCTGAAATACACATACGATACACACGAAGCGAGTGAGCAAAACCCGGATATTAATCGAGCCAAATGAATTACGTCAGCGCTCGCGCGCGCACTTATCTAATGCTAAGCCCACGGAATCAAGTTATGCTCCGCGCAATATGTGCTCAGTTTGTCCGTCTATCTCTCTGCGTATTGTATACTATGTATTAACTTCTCGATTCGCATAATTTTGCACATAAATAAAACTATACCAAACACACTGCGGAAAACTTCCAGTGACTGCTTGTTTGTTTGCTATAAATAGGTACTCGAATTACGTACGATATGCTTATTGATTACTATTAGTTATTATTCCACCAACATTTCGAGCGTAATTACGAATTAATGAGCATTCTCCCTTTTAAATTCGTCCTTAATGTGTCCGTTTAATAAAATAAGCAACTATTATTTTCGTAATTATAATTTTATAGGCACTTAACCTTTCATTACTGTACTACCGTGTAATGTCTTTATAATTTGGCGCGTTTGAAATAAAAATAAAAATTCAAATGATTTTATTGCCCAAAATTGCCGTGAGGGCCGAATTAACCAAGCTATTTAGAGTTTGTTACATAAAATTCATGTAACTGATAAACGGCTGATAAGATGATGGATGTTGTAATTTCAAGTCACTTACTTCCGGAATTAATGGAATTAAGGTTAAGATGTTATGATAACTTTATAAGTCTTATGAAAAGTATATACTTGCGAAATCTCATAAAACCTTTAACCATAAAAAAAGAAAAATTCGTAAATTAAATAGGAAGCAGGATATAATTATCCTGTTAATCTATAACTTCAATATTCAACCTCTTTTAATTTTATTCGGGTAGTAATTAAAATGTTAAATAATCCGACATCCACAGGGTACAAAGGAAATAACTAAAAAATAAAATATAAAGACATTAAAATTTTAAGGTTCATTGGATAAACAGTGCAAAGGGTTAAATGACTACCAGAAGTTTGGACAACTTGATAAGTGACTTAAGTCTTATGGAAAGGATGTAAATAGCAAATTGGGTAAAAGCTTTAACTATATAACAGAATAGTCTGTAAATTAAATAGAAAGAAGGATATGATTATCCTGTTAAACTTTATGATCACTCCCTATGAAGTATTTTAATTGCAATAGCTACACGATTAAGTCGATAACGAAAAGACAGAGCCGTGCGCTACTTTGTGTTATTATTTCCAACCAGGAACCTGACGACTAGACCATAAATACACCGACTGGCTTCCTCTCTCTTACGGGCAATTCCGCGCGTGCGAGCTTATTACCTATCTACCACTGAATTCGCGTTTCGTCAATCGAACGCGCGCTGAGCTAACTTAATATTGCACTAGCACCTGATTGCATTTCCGCGTTGCGTTACGTTTCGTCGCGTCGTGATCCGACCAACACATTCATCCTCCATCTCCTTCAGCGTTTATGATTATTGTTTCATTGTCTCCGCGTTGACGCTACACGAGCTCGCGCGCACCCATCAAAGTAGGTGAAGAAGTCAACTGCCGTATTGCTTCTCATGAGGAGCGGGCGCGTTACGTTTCAATTCTCGCTTACGTCACAGCCGGCGCGCAGCTCGTAATTCGTGCATTGTCTACCGATCTAATTTCACTTGTAATGATGATGAAAGACATGCACTCGATAACGACGCGAAGCGCACACCAACCAACAAAGGAAACGCACCGGTAGTCCACATCCTTCGTCACAATCTGATGACTTTAGGAAGTACTTCCGTTTCCTTTCCTGTATGACTTTAAATCTAGTTTAATTCCATGTTACTTCAACTCGTTCACCATCTTTATATACAAAGTGTTAACTAAACATATCCAATCGTTCTTTCATGCTCAATGCATATAAGTCAACAAACCTACTTCATTAAATTATATATTGTTCTAGTTACTTCCGGAAGTTTTAAAACCGGAAATTCCTTGTAATTTTGCAGTTTTCGATTGTTATTACACTTTGTATAATTACATTGATTTCGTTTAGTTGTAATCTTTCTTCGCGCATGAATCTTCACTCATTAAAGCGTGCTACCTTTTCCTGCAGTAAAACTTGGACGTTTTTGTCGTTTTTTCGAGAATATTACGCGCACGCGAGCCAAACAGCGAATGAACAGCTCCACGAGCGGCGAACAGTTAATTTCCCAGCATTTCCCAATGGAGGATTACACGCGCAATCAACATTTTTCCGCGATCGCACGCAGAAATTAGCTAAACGATGTTAATACGGTATTGCATTTTGCCATTTTCCCGATACGGCAAAAGGTCAATTCGCGTCTGAAGGAGGTGGATGAGAGCGGCTGCTGCTGCTGCGAGCTAGGCGCGAGTGCGCACGCGATCCGGAAATCATCATGCACAAGGTCACATACCGCTGGTGACTTGGCGGGTCATAATAGCTGTAAAAGAAAGCCAAAAACGTTTGCGCATTCGCCATTTTCAAGTGCGCACACGCCGCTGATGATGAGAGCCGGCATCCATCGCGGGCTGAACGTGTACGGTTATAATCGTTTGCCGCCTCACTACTTTTTCAATCACCCATTGATAACGTCTAATAGATTCCACGATTTGCCATCTACATTTATGCGACATCTATTACGAAATTCCAAACGTATTCTCTTAATTTATCCGTCGCTCTTTAAATCCTCAAGTCACTCGCTTTTTTCCCGCAAAAGGTCATCCTGCCTGCTCTTTAGCGCCGACGAAAAAATCCTCTTTTTGACATTTCACGTTGCTTTCAAGGATTTGCATTGTCGGATTAATTAAGAATTTCCGTGGCAATTTGAAAACAATTTAAGTACTCACCTTTGCCGCTCCACGCATCAATTGAAAGAAGTCTGTAAAATTGAAATAGCCTTTGTTAATTAGGAATTAGATAAGTTGGAAAATTAAATTTATCATCCTTAAACATTAAAATCCGTGTTGTTTAATTAATTAAACGTTCAATGGGATAGAAGAAAATTCATTAAGGAAGGACAAATTTATGGCTGGCATGTCTAATAAGAAAATAAAGCTGTCATTTGCGCATGCGTGAAAGTCCATTTCCTGTTTGTGTAATAACGCTGCAACCCTTCATAAATTGCGTATACATCTAGGCTATGTACAAAGAGCGTTTGCCCCGAGTGGCAACAGGTAACAGGAAGCAATTCGCGTACGCTTGCGGCTCCGTTTTCCGTTAACTGACATCCGAGTACGCTGCCAGCGCATAAGAACAACAACAACAACAACAACAACACAACAACATCTCGCCGCGCTTTTTGCCGTCTTTGGCTGCGAGAGATTATGTAATCGCTTCGATATGTAGTGGATGTTGACATAAAGCATAACCGTATGAAAAGCACAGCTCATTTCCAACAAATATGCTCGTTTCTACGAAAACACTCCGAGGTAAATGAGCAGCCTTTCTTCGACGCAGGGATTTCCGCATTTGTATTCAATTACGTACGTGGTTCGTATGATACTCGTTAATGATTTAATGAATTTTGGGCGCTTTTGTCGCGGCGCGCCAGCTTCAGCGCGGCTGGTGATAAACTTACGCGCGCAGTCTCAATATGGAGATAATTACAGGGATAAATTTACGGCCGTTTGGCGCGCAATGCTTTTTGCACGAGATCACGCGGTTTGACCCCGTGCTCCGTTCGAGCTGCTGCTGCACACACATCCAAGCCGTGTGTGTTCGGCTAAACGTATATGTAATAAGGTTCGATCGTGAGTTCCGGGATGTGCGCATCGATTTGCGGTCTCACCATCATCATCATCTCGTGCTGTGTACGAATAATATCATTATTTTCGATCAAGTTTCCGTTAGGGTTATCAAAATACCTCCGTCAAATACCCACTTAAATTATTTCATCACTTTGTAGGTGGTAATCCTTTCTACTTATTGCACGTAAAGGATAATTTTCAGCAAATCCAAATAAGTCATTCTTCTTTATCCTTTTAAACGGTTGTTTTATGCTTCTCTGACAAATAATTCGAGTGGCAATGAAAGTTAAGAGCGTAATGATGAAAGGGCTGATTGCATTGATAAAATAATCAAATAATTATCATCAGCCCATATAAGTGAAGTGCATACATTGTAATTAATCGGCGAAACAGTCTCGATCGAGTATACAAATGACGTCTTTAGCATTGAGGGCCGTGCAACAATGTTGCCGCATTGAGTACGCGCATGAATGTGCGACATTATGATGCACTCGTATCAGTTGATTTTCCGCGGTAGATTTACATTACTCCTGATGGGCTGGTCGGACGCACAAAGTCGCATTGAGGCGGCTAGCCATACAAAAGGTCCCTAACCTCTCATCATATCGCATCGCATCGCATCGAAACGTCTGTTACGCAAATATGTGTGCGTGTAATTGCGCACATTTACGCACGCACACATCGTCAATGCGCCTCGACTTGTGTGTTTTGTCTCGTTCAATAAGAATTGCCATCTACACACTCCGCTTGGGAATTGAATACAAAGTGGACGCCTTTGCAAAACTGATATTTGCATGCTAATGAGACGCGCGGCGCGCGCACTCGGCCCGCTGAATTTTTATTCGCATATGTCACGAAAAGCGTCTCGCAGAAGTGAAATGTATCTCGAGCGATTGCACAATGCGCAATTTCATAATACAGGAAAAGCCTCACTGAGTGAGCGCATGCATGCAACAACTTGCGATTACAGCGATTATGAGAATTTCGTTCGTAAATTGCACATGATAAATTCACACCTACGCTTCGCGCCATACTGCGCATATCCTTATTCACTATGTTAATGTCCTGTTTTTGACTTGTCACATTCGTGGATTCAATGACCTTCCGCGGGCCGTTTTTTCCTCATGTAGGTGGCGCTCCAAAAAAGGATAATAACTAACAATGTTACATGTAAACATTGAAACTTTGTATTTTATATTTGTAATAGGTAATTAATGTTTTAATAGTATCTTGTCTACTTGCTTGGAGGAAAATGTATTTAGTTTTATAAGATGCAATTTGCAATAAAGTAAGCTTTACGATACGTATTGCCCATTTTGAGCAAAAATCGGGAGTCCAGCATTACTCACTTCCTAATAACTCAAGTTATGATAGAGGCAAGTGATAAAGAACGGACTTAAGCACAATATCGTATTGCGATTATACGCGGTATTCAATTCTCTACAATGCGCGCACTTTGTATGCGCATACGCGACTTGGGATTATTTGTGTGCGAATACGAAACGACGCGGTTGTTAAACGTAATATACGAGAAGAATATATGTATGTGGGCAGCCTCAATGTCCACGTCCGGATTCCTCAAGTGTCATACACGCCTGCCGCGAGTATATGACGAGGAAGAAACGTTTGAACGACTCCTCGAGCATTCAAATTCACGCTCGCCCTCAACAACAACGACTTGCGATAAAGCGATCATAGATGATCATAAGTGATAAACACCATAATTAAATACAAGTTCGTCATTAAACGCAACGTAAACCAGCATTCAATCACTCGTAGGCTCATAGTTTATGTATGCAAATGATAATGATGCTGTTCGCATGGCTCGAAAGTAATAAACTGGCTGTGGAATCAATCAAAACAGCCATCATGAAAAGCAAGAGTACGTAGCGTATCGTTCGCACTCGATGCGAGGAGAAGGAAATAAACAAATGAGTGAGTTTTCATGCGCGGCGTGCGCGCAAGGAGTAAGTAATCAAGTCAATTGGGTCTAATCAAGAACAATTGGAGAAGATCACCGGGTCACATGTACAATGCGCCTAGTCAATTCAGCTCTTAAAAAACAACGAAGAGACAAAGCCATATGCATGCAGTAATTGATGTTGTACGCTCAGAGACGTTATCACAATTATCACGAGGCGCGCAGTTGTTGTTCGCGGTGCGCGCGCGACTTGTGGTCGGATTGGAAGTCGTTGGAATGTTGTTCGCGGTCGAGCGAAGGAAGGAAGGAAGAAGGGGCGAGAGGTGCGAGAAGAAGCTGTGGTCACGGACGCGCGAGATCGCGCAAGAGAGCAGTCGCTGACCTTGCAAGGAGATGAAGAGGATGCGTGTGCTCTCTGTGTAGTCCTCGTCGTCGTCGTCGTCGTCGCCGCAACGCAATCAACCGCGAGCGACCGGATGTGCCTGCATGACCAAAAAGTCACTCGACCACTTTTTCTCCACCGTGCGCGTCGTCGCGTTTTTCTCTTATTACGATGCGGTTTATTGGTAACATGCTAACAGCCGTCCAAAGTTACTCCGCTTTGTTCTCCTCAATTCCTCACGACTGTCGATTAACAATCGCGCCAAAGCCTTTGAAAATCTAATTATCATTCACGACCGAAATTCCGCTTCCCCTTCCGCCATTTTGCACGACCGCATATTATGCACGCACGCGCCGTTTACTTTTCTAATTCAACGCGACTTAAGTGACTTACTCGCTAACACACTTAGTAATTGTGCTAGAACCAGCCAACGCAACCACGCACGCATAGATCAAAATTATTTATACGTTACGTAACGTGCTTAAATTAATTACTTGGGAGTTGATTCGAAAAATTAAGGTCACTCGTTAGTTTTTCAAATGCGTTCACACGCTTGTAAATCCTATTTTGGCTTGTGGAATTCTGCAATAAAACGCAGCAAAGTCGAAATTACCGAATGGAATGCGCCCGGCAAAAAATGTAAAATTAATAGCTAATAATTAGTGTGTTTCCTGTTTGAGCAGCATGAAAATTGCACAACCTCAGGGGGCGCAACTCGACATTCCGTAATTTTTCAGCATCATTCATCTCCGCAGACACGAAGCGAGCGCTTATCATCATCATCACGGAATGACTTTCGGTCGAGGGAGCAAGCACCACGCTTGCAGGTAAATGATGCCGCCCGTCAGCCGAAGAACAAGTGGTGCATGATGCACGAAAGGAAAACCGAAATTTTGTTGTTGGAAACGAACCAAAGCGATGTGCTCCACCCATTCGAATCTCGGGCGCATCGATGAAATGCACAAAAAATCGGTCACGTTTTCAAGCGGCGACCGAGCAAAACTTTGCTTTTATCCATTGTCTGCTTCCTTCTTTGCCGCGTCTCCTCTTGCAGCGATTGGTGATAAATGATGCATGATGCAAGAATATAATAATAATTGGTGATGATGATGCTGTTGTATTTACGTTTTTTTTTCTATGCGTGAATTGTGGCCGGATTTATACTTCATTGCTTTATACTCGTTTGATCCTCGGATTCTTGCATCGCCTTTGTCCCAAAAGGAAGAAAAACCCGTATTGGTTTTAAGTCAAACATGAAGAATTACTTACTACTTCCAAGAAGCAAAATATTTCGAAATGTTGTCATTTCCTTGATTTATGCAATACGAATAAAAGTAGCAAATTACTTTGATTTTTAGAATGCGCCGAGTCTTCTTACAAAAAGTCCAGAAGACGACGACGAAGAAGAACGACGTGCTGCACACGAAGATGATGATAATGACGCTGAAGATGAAGATGAAGAAACCAAAACAACGCATTTCCTTTGCGCGCTTCATTATCGTGCGTGTCCTTCGGGCTTCAACAGTCACGCTGATTGCTGGAACCAGTTACGACTTCCGCTATTGTTTCTCACTCGACGATCGAACAGCGGCCATATTGAAATCGTGGGTAATGCAGATCGCACACAACAGGTATTAACATCATAATAACTACCATAGCAAAAGTACATTTCTGGCTGCGTTTCACATGCTTAGAGTAATAATCGAATGCGGATTAAGTAAAGATGTTCTATTGAGAGCATTTCGGGCGACATGAATGGGTGGCGCAGGTGGTGGTTGCATACAATTCTATTATTTGTGCAATACAAGCGCCGAGCATGTAACAGCCGAGAATTTGATATGCTAGCTGAGAAGAGCTGTGGGAACTCTAGTTGAGTGACTTTAATTTGGCGCGAATATCGTTTGGAAGCAATGCAAGCACTGCACACGTTCAGGTAGAACGTGGGAGGTATTTTTTACAAATGCGAGTGCACGAAAGAGAAGCCTCAGAAGCAGAATGCACAATCAACGTTGAACGTCGCCCCTAAAATACACTGAATCTAATAATAATACCACCATCATATATTTCGATTTCGTCCTAGTAATTATAATGATAATAAATCAAAATGACGAAAAATGAAAACTACGTTTAAATCCTCGTGAGTAATGCAACAGTTATCTTTATTAATTTGTTCTTCTCCCATCAAGTCTTTCCGCTTGATGACTCAGTGGTCATCATTCTTTACGAGAGAATAATTCATTCGAGCGCATAAAACTGCAATCACGAAACGCAAGTTATACGCGAGATCAACAGGTGAACGGAAATAACTCCATCGATTTAAAGTACAGGATGTTGCGCACGAAGATGCGAACGTCGAATGCAGCCCATTGGGCATTCCGGCGAGTTGATGGCTCGCTCCTTCGGCAAGATAATAAATTAAGAGGCGAACGTGCGCGGCGCGGTGCGGCCAGAGGAAATTCCTTAAAATCTTTAATATCCAGCGAGCATCCGGCCGGTGAAGCGTATCCGCTGTTATAAAATCACTATAATTTCATCTCTTGACGTCGCTCCTCCAAACTGGTTTCGAGCGCTTAGCCATCTCGTCTTCGCTCGTCCAATTCGTCGCTGATGGCTGGAATATTTCTCAACGTCTCGAGCCGGACGACGTACACGTCATTTAATTTTTAAGCAAAAATCCGCCTTCATTTCAAATTTATTTCTGCTTGATTGTCTTGCCGTTTTGTCTGTTGGCGACGTGAGGAATCTAATTCGGCGCGTTAATTTACATTTATTTTAAGCCGCATTAAGCGCGCCTCGGTGTTTGGTGATAAAAATAATGAAACACACGTGTAGATGCGTACATTTGTCGGTTAGCTCGTAGATTAACGAATTGCTCTCCCAAAGTTTCTTCGAAATCCGTTCGAATATATAACACGGATAAAAGTGTTCACACGCTCCGCTGCGATTGCAACGAAACAAACGCCCGTTGAGCGCCTCAGGATGCGTTCTATCGCTGCGGGTGAATTATTGGATTTTTGAACACTTGTACCGGAAATGTGCTTCGTTTTTTCATCTTGATTCGGATTGAAAATACCAAGATATATAAGCCCTCCAAATACCACACAAGAAACCAATTATATCCACTGTCTTAATTAATAATTTGCTCTTATCTGTCTATTACCTAAATATGCTTTTAACTATAATTAAAATTAACGCACAAAGCTACAGGATAAATTCGAAATAAAGTGATTTCTCTACTGAATTGATTGAAAACGTTATAAAGTTAAAGTACTTTTAGAGTGGAGAGCGTATGTAAATAAATCTACAGGAAGCTGAAAAGTTGATACGACAAAAACACGTCGAGAATAAAAGTAAAAAAGAAGGATTCGAGAGTCGTTACAAGTGTCTCAACGCATGATTCGTTGAAATTTTACCGAGTTCGTGAAGACCTTCAAGAATCTCTGTGCGCGCACGCCTTGCGGAGAGTTCAAGTGGCTTTTTCCGTGGTGCATTTTACATATTTTTTCCCGTATCGTGCGCGCATTGACAAGTGCACCGCCTGGATGCATAATATCACGTGTGTCAGTGCGTTGAAGCAACATGTTACGAGCATACGCTCCAGACGTTATGTTGTCGCTCGTTCAACGAAACGCGATGCGGAGCGTCGTTGCGCATTTTAATTTTTCAATACGTACATCATCCTTGCGATGCCAATGCGACGATTCGAATATTAACCAGCGCCCACGCACGCGCAACCAATTGATTTTCCCAACTAAAAAATGTTAAACACTTCCGCCAACAACAGTCACTTAACTGTACACTTAGCATGCGCTCGCTGCGTACGCCTTGTAATTCTTCTTCATATAATAATCAAACAAGGCAAACAGACTATAAAATAATGAATTATTACATCGCATTAGTAGATAAGGAACTTCGTTTAAGATTCGTGGCGTGTCTGCTGGTTGTTTAAATTAATTGAATGTCAATTTGTTTACATGATAAGAGAGCACTTTTTGGTTATAGGGGCGCATTATAGTCCTGGGAATTTTAGTCTCAAAGAAAACTAGTCCATTAATAAACATAATCAAATTACCTGATAATAATTTATGTAATTGCAAACAGATTATTAAAGATATCTTTGTGTAATCTTCAAACACGATCTAAAACAATAAATCTATCAACTTTGCTATGACATTTGCCTAATTAAATTGACTACTTATTTGAAACCGACTTCCGCATATAACGTCGAAACTTAATGATTCTTTAAGGTTAAATTCATTTTGTAACAACTGCGAAAGTCTTATGAAAAATACTTTGTGTAATCATCAGACACGATCTGACACAATTAATTTTCGTTTACACTTCTATATCACGTCAGGCATCAGCGGGTCGGGAATATCAATTTTCTCTATAATTTTTTGTCCAAGATTCGCCTACGCAAACGTGCGCTGCGCGAAGCCTTACATAACTCGATGGATTTAACGAAGCAACGCAGCGTTTTGATGTTATTGTTCCGTCACGATTCCGTTCCGTAAACTATTCGCTCGAATATTCGCGTAATGAATATCTTTATATACGTTATTGCATTCGCATCATTATGTAATTACATAGGCAGCGAGATGATGAGGCTCGCAGCGAGCGAAGAAAGGATATTTCCGCGCGAATGCAAATCCGCGTGTGAATTGGGTAAAGCAGCACCTACGACCTTTTTGCGAGCCGCGCGATTCGGGACAATTACATAACTCGGCTCGCAGCTCATTAGGCTCGCTCTCGTGCTCACTGCACTCCCAATTGCGGACGAACGCACATCATCATCATCGTCGTGTTACCATACGCGTTAAGTTGATTTCTGTGCGATTACATCGATAATCGCAAAGCCACAATATGTAAATTACATCATTCGCTGCGTTCAATTTACGGACGTAAGTAAGTACTTGATTTTTGCAACTAAATTACATTTGAGCTTTTATGATAGATCGAACATGTATGCATCAATTGAATATTACTTATTGCTTATAACGTCTTAAGTTATGACTGCAAGTTGTGTTCGACTATAGCGTATAAAAATAACGAGGCAAGTGCACTTATGGGGATAATGCATTAATGCTCTCTAATTAGTGTAATATAATTGCAATATCTAAAATAACATATTAGAAATTTATATCAAACATAGTTCGAGCATTTACCTAATCGTTTTAAAAAAGTCTCGATCGTTAAATTTTATGAATTACGTGAAAGATATATAAACTTCTGTTAATTACACCACGCTATCCCTTGAAATTAATCCTAAATGTTGATGAATTATTTCAAGAGAGTTGATTTGCGTAAAGGGTCTTCTGGTTATAGCGACGTTGGATGCCACTATTGTCGTTATACCAGAAGTGGGATTTACTTTTGTGTTAACAGTTTACAAGAATAACGACTGAAATTCTCCAAGTTCAAATTGAAACTTTTGTTAAGCACTTAATAAGAGTCGAAGTAAATATAAATATTCGTATGATAATACATGCTGTGTACGATAATGCGCTAAGAACATCAAACGCCATTCAGAAAAGGATATTTAAAGAAGATCAACGTTACGGACGCTTGTGGATAAACAGAAAGTAGGAAATGCGAAGTAATGGCTCTGCTTCGAAGAATTCTGAATGTCTGGAGTAATCGGTCAGGTAGGTGCTTGACCATTTCCCTGCGCGCTCGCAGACAACGCAAAGGTATACTTCACTGCTCTTTATGCTGCATGGGAGCTTTTGTGATGGAAATGTGAGTATTTGCTTACATCTGAAGGTGATGCTCAAACTGTTGTTGTGTGGTCAATGGTGCGCCTCGCCGTGTGTTGTGTTTGCGTTTGGTACTTGTCGCACAAGTACCTTCTGCGAGCATCCATCAAGTAGGTGCAATAAAATTTTACGGATGTTCTAACTATTCATTTGGCTGTTGACTTAACGTCCTCCAACACGTATGCTGAATTTCACACTTTTGCATTCTGAACTGGTAGGTGATTCAGTAAAGTATAACGCAATAAGAGTACGGTGAATATATTTGCATACTCAAATTCGTGATTTAACTTAACGCTTCGGTGTTTGATAACACGGAAAGCTTACGTAAACTGTCGAGTAGATAATGTTAATATCTTAATGACAAGTAATTATGCGTAATTGTTATAAATTAGCGTCTTTCAACGGCTCGTTGGTCTAGGGGTATGATTTCCGCTTAGGGTGCGGGAGCTCCCGGGTTCAAATCCCGGACGAGCCCGCATACTTTTACCATGTGAAGAATAAGGACTTCAAACAGAGAGTGAAATATCTCAGTGGAATTGGCAGTAGCTTCTCCAATAACGATACCAACACCTTTGATTATTTACCTGCTTTATCTAAATTTATTTAAAAACTATTTTAATTATCATCGTATCTCGCCAATAGTTTAAATAAAGCCGCCTCCAGCGGCTCGTTGGTCTAGGGGTATGATTTCCGCTTAGGGTGCGGGAGGTCCCGGGTTCAAATCCCGGAC